>JARHVA010005770.1:1047500-1109172 GCA_037957365.1 Torreya grandis | reverse complement strand
ATAACCAAGTCTTCAAATACATATATATATTATATATATATATATATATATATATATATATATATATATATATATATATATATATATAACCAAGTCTTCAAATACATATACACTATATCAAATATAATCAATCATGAATGGGTATTATGCCTTCACTCTCAGTCTCGCTCTCTCCTCTAGTACTAGTCCCATAGTCCACTCTAGCACTCAATGGCCCTATATCTCCTTGAGCTCCTAAATTCTTATTACAATGACTCTTTCACTCTAATATCCAACCATATTCCTCACATAAGTTTTCATATCACCTTTGAAGCTCTATGTATTCATCCATGATCCTTATGCTAACAAAACCATAATTAAGTGGTGGTATATTATGCCTATCTAGCTTAGCCCACAACTCATCTCTCTCTCCCACTACCCTAACATATGTAGTTGTAGTTATTTCAACTCTATCAAATAAATGAGCATAAAAACTAGATGTAACTATCAATAACTCTATCAAACCCTCTTTCATAGCATCATTAAGAACATGTCATGTAAGCTCTTGGATTGTTGAATCAATGATGGTCTCCCAGTACTCATCATCCCCACTCCCTACACTATCCTATGCTTCATCTTAGGCACCTCCCACTCTACCTGCATAAAAAATAAAACATTTAATTAGATATATACTTTTATTTTAAGCTAAAATAATCATAAACTTGTACATAATTTAAACATAATTGCTACTTCCTCCCATCATCTAGATCAATGTAATATCCTCATACTTAGGAATACCCAGTTTATCAATAGGATACAATGGAGCCCACCAATGCCTTTCCCACCATGTGGTATATGCCTCTATACATCTAAAATCATTTACATCACAAATATCTATAGCTACATCCCATGCATCCAAGGGTAATGGTGCTAACTCAACCTTAGTAGGCCTCACACAAGCTCTTGCCCTCATTGGTTCCCATGCACTCCTCACCCATACCCATCCTATAAGGGGTACATCCTATGGTACCCTAAATTATCTAGTTACATGCTCATAATGAAAGCATTCATACACTCTAACCTAGTAGTAATGTAACCAAGAACTAACCCTCATATATCACAATTGCACTTCATCTCAACCCACCTAGAAAATCCTCTATAGGGCTTCCATATGATATCACAAGCCACCAATCTATCTAAAACTCATTTATAATGATCTATCTTAGGAGAATAGATAGCCAATGTACTCATCCATCTCTCCCCAAATGGCCATGGATGTGCCCACTCTAAGCTTAGGTAACCCAATCAGATGTATAAGTACAATGTGCTTGTAAGCCCAATAATGAAATAAAGTAGCTGCACTCACACCAACACTAAAAGCCTCCTGAGTAAACCTATAAATATCCTTGTATAGGTGGGAAAGCATAGTCCTAACCCATGATAACATAGTACCATACACCTCCACACTACAAATGATCCTATGAATCTTATATGAAATCGACACCCACTCTCATCCATAATAATAAATGAAGCCAACAACATGACCAACCACTTCCACACATGTGGAACACTACACTATACTATAACTATTAGTAGAACATCACTATCACTTCCTTTGTGATGTATGCCTAAGGGCACACCAAAAAAAATACAAGGATGCATGATCAATAACATCAGTACCCATGTGATCCTACAATGTCACACGGTCATCCACTAACCAAAAAATGTAAATTGTGGTACACATCCTCTAGAGTAATAGTAATCTCCCCTATAAGAATATAGAAAGAATAAGTGTCTATATTCCACCTCTCACATAAGGTGGTAATCAAATATCTATCCCACTACATAGTTATTAGGTCACCATGCATGACCCAACCCCACCCTATCCATCATATCTCTCTCATCAGTTGATAAAGGTAGCAATCTTAGTGTCTCCATCACCTTGCCCTACAAAACACCAATAAGCATATATATATTAGTCAGCCATGCCAAATGAATAACCAAGATATACAAGAAATAGTTATAAATCAAAAACTTAGAAAACTAGCCCCAGTTGGACAACAATGTTGTAGAAAAGATACCAGTTCTAGACAAGAGTGCTAGAGCCTAGACAATATAACTAAACACTAGATATGAGTACTGACTCTTGGATAGGAGTGCTAAAACTAGTGGAAATTATCCTTGACTATTCAAAAGATATTTCAAATATCAAAAATCATGCATTTCACCTACTTACTAGTGTAATCTCCCTACTAGCCTCAACTTGGGATACCAACTACTCAAATCAGGTCATGGTAGGTGATCATCTCCTTGGCATATCTCCCACCCTAAAGCTCCAAATTTCATACTAGTTAATGTGCAAATAAATCCATAATCAATCCAATTTTCCTATATCAAACAACTTTTTCATCCAAATCAAAATACCATTTTAGCTATAACTTCAACCCCATAGTTCCATTTTGCAAACCATTTTGTTCCACAGAATCATAACAATGATACCTTTGACATCACACAAACCTTGCTCTTTTAATACATCATACATATACTATGATGCACACATATATATACATTTTTTATATCTAGACATATAACTTGGTCTTAAACAATCAAAACTTATTCCAATTTCAACAACTCAGTCTAATCAATCAAATAACTTCTCAATCAATTCAAACTATACCAACCCTATTTCTACTTATGCCACTAGTCATCACTTTTGGCTCAACCTCCTCTATCATGGATCTCTTCCCTCTCACTAAAAGGGGGGGTCATCATTCCTACTCTTCCTATTCCTACACTTTCCCAACATACCCATCTAATCTCATAAGTGGATACACCATGGTTCTTACACCTCTAGTATTTAGACTATTAGATTCAACTCAGATTGGTCAAAATATACAATGATTTAGAATACACTGGTCACTCAATCTTACTTAGGACATTCATGGGGATATACCTTTAGTTTATAGATACATAGATTATTTAGATATAGTGGTTTAAATCATATGGATCCATAGTGATTTCAACTTATAGATATATAGACTAGTCAGATACAATGGTTCAGATTATATGGATTCACAATGAATTTGATATAGATTTAGACTTAGATACCAGATTTGGGGGGCATATACATACTACATGTCTCACACATACAACTTCATATAGCATGACATAATTATAAGACTAGATAGCATATTATAGGCATAGTGAAAATCATACTGTTTTGATCTCTACTTTTGCACATGGGGCATGGAATGATAGGTCATATTATATGTGGTTATATATTACTAGACTATACATATGCATCACTCACATACTAGATTTGGGGGCATGGCATATATGTTAATGTTCTTCACCATCCAAGATTATATGAATTAGAATGTCAAGACATGTCATTATCTTCTTGCACATTTACCAAAGTTTTAGATTACACCTAGCTATAATTAATTATCACCAGGTTAGACCGTATGATCATCTATACTAGTTGGTTCATAGCATTACCCAGACCTAGGCTATATGAGGTTATATAAGACAGAGGGTAGAAACTAGTTTTAGGGATCTGAGCACTTCTTAGTTCTAGTTTAGATTATTTAGAGTGGGGGCATGATATATTTTCATCTTCATAGCATACAAATTCTATACACATATTCCAAATTACATGAGTTTATGTGGGATAGATGATAGACATGGTTTTTGGCCTCTGAGCATTTCTCATTTTTAGTTAGATTCATCATAGGGGCAAACATTTCCCTCCTTCTCCATGTTATATGGATTCCACATTAATATATAGTACAAAGGACATCTATTTTATAGATTCCTTCTTTCTCTAGGCACTATTCAACACTTCATCCACTTCCTTGGCCAGAAAGTGAGTTGGAATCTTTTTTAGGACATTTATCTCCACATAGGTAGGTTTAGGTATGCATTTTATTTTATTTCTTTTACTATAGTACTTCATTTCATTACATCACTAGATTAAAAGGGGGTAAATGTATACGCCCTAAATTGGTCAAGCAACCACACATATCATGTCTTTTCATAGTCCTTTCACAGGATATTCTGACTAGAGAATATGAGTTTTGTTCACATTTATCCATGTCTTTCATTTTAATTATCTTGGTCTTATTTCATGCTTGAGTCACCTTTTAAACCTATTCCCAACATCATGATCCTTTCAAATAGTCATTCCACTTCAGCCAGGTTAGATTTCCCATGCTTATTCCATCCCCTAGGTCCCTAGCCTGTAGGATAAGAACATGGGGATTGGACTATAGTGTTGGACCCTAGGGTGTCCCATTTTTAGCACTCCTATATAAGGTCATTTTGATATCTAATGATTAGTTTCCCTCACTTAATGAGTCCCAACCCCTTTCTTAGCTTCATCCTTAAGTTTTCCAATGTCCACTAAATGTGATTAAAGCTCCCAAATTTGAAATAAATTATCCTATATAAAGGAATACATAAGGAATTTTATATCTATAACTTACTACTTAGGCACTTTAGATAATTAAAAATCAATCAATAGTATAGATGAACATTCTACATCACACATTAACTTGCATGCTTGATCAAGGAATGGCCTAGGTGAAAGTTCATTCTTGCATCCATCATGTGCATTGATTATGCACGTTCCCTAAAGGAGAACTGCATTTGATCTAAGACCATAGCTTGAGGGTTAATGTAGGCAATGATTAGGATAGTAGGGGTTCTAGATCTTGTGATCATTCTTCCCCTAACCCAGTTTTTTCCCTTTTTATTTTAATATATTTGTTGCTTCATGTGTGTAGATAAACTTAAGGTTTGAATATTGAATTAGATCTATAAGGAGTTCCATTGACAATCAAGATCTTAAATTTTATAGGCAGATCAATATGGGGATAGAAAACAAAACCCAGAAAGCTTAGAACTTTGTGACTAATTTAGAAAATAATAGTAGGAACTGGACTATAACACCAGACACTAGAGTGTCCTATTTTGGTGTCCATGTCTTTTTACCAAGCAGAAGCCAAATTTAGGTTTCAAACAACTTCTTAGCCATGCACCTTAATTTTTAGATTTTATAATAGTTGTATCAAATTGATTTTCTAGATAAGTTATTTTCTTCTCCTATGTAATTAATTCTACAAAATTTGTATTTTATCATATTAAATCAAACGTTCCTACATATTCTAGACCCTTTATTATTCAGGAACTAAACATTAGTTTCCTAAAAGTAATAAAATAGGTACATGGCTTGATATTTGGGTCTACCCCCTCACTTAACACACTGTAGTGATAAGGGTGTCGGGTGTTTAGCCAAAATATAAAAAAAATCTAGAGATTATACTCAACCAACAAACTAAGTTTTGGTTTCTCCCCTTGGTAGTGAAGTCCAAGTGGGATAGCCAAGGGAAAGGTTTACTTCTAGGTTATAAAATATTAGTAGGGTCTTATGTTAGAGTTTGATGTTTGATTTGAATGCATGGTTTGGTATTTTGTTTGTGATAAGAAGTGACTTGTTATGATTAATTTCACTATTTAAATTAAACTATGTGAACTAAATAAGAAAGCAAGCAATGGATGCAAGTTATTTTTAACCCAAAGGAAAATTTTGATTTATTTTCAATGAGTACAAGAATAACTATGATGCAAATAAATGTGGTATGAAGATGCAAATCCCAATATGAGGATAAGTGCTTCTTTATTTTTAGAAATGAAAGAAAAATATGATTTTTTTAACTTTTAATAAGAATGCAAAGAAAGACTAAAACTTGCTTTGGAAAGAAGAGAAATGAAACTAAGATTTTCAATGCAATAATGAAAGAAAGAATGTTTAATTTTCAAAAATGAAATTTCTAAATGGATGAAAATTTCACTAATGCAACTAAATGTCCTAAACAACTATGAACCCAAGAAAATATCAAGGGTCCCATTGGGTATGCTAGAATACTTCACTATTTTTTTGTGTTTATTTTCTTTTAAAAAAGTTTAAAAATTAAATAAGGGTGAGGTAAGAATAACTTGGATGTAGTGCACTCTGTAATCTAGTCGATTATAGATACTCCTCTTTGGCTTGAGAAGATGACATGTAGATAAGAAATCAACTAGAAAAATGTGGATTAGAAAGATAAATTGGTGGATTGCTTAGCATAAGCTAGATCTAAGAATCACTAGACTTGTTTGGAGGATGTCAATCCACTCTTTAAGACAATTAAGACAATTAAGTTATGATAGATGAAAGTAAGTGCTTGCATGAAATAATAAAAAATACTGAAATTTATGCAAGGTATGCTTTGAAGAGAAATAAGTGATTTTGAATAAAATAACAATAATTTATAAAAACTAATGCTAAACATTTTAAACCTATTTCTAAAAATAGTTTAGGCCTTTGTGGTATAACATAAACTCAAAATCCCAAATTTGGGTGATGGTAGATAGACAAGATTTGCTTACTATTTTTGGGAAAAATAAAATACATAGTGATCAGTGTTAGTCACTATGTAACCAATGCTAGTTATGAACAATTGATGCCAGTCAGAGATGATCGATGTCAATCACTATAAGTTTTACTTTGGGTAAAAATGGATATTGGGTTGGTTTTCAAAGGGTCTGTATGAGTTATTTTTGGGTTGGGGAATGGTCTTAAATGTAAAATTCATTCTCAAAAGTGTCAAACTCAAGATTTGGGTGGTCAGGCAATTAGGAATGGTCTATAGGTGATTTGGTGGGAGGTAAAGTGTTTGGAGTTGTAGAAATCCAACACAAAGAATAGAATGATGGGAGATGGGAAATGGATACAAGCAAATAAAACTACTAAAACTAAAAATTCAACTTAATAAAAGTGTAGATACTTAGCTCTAGATTTTTTTAGCCTAAAAAATTGTTGAGGTTGAGTGCAAGCTACTTGGGATCCTAGAGCAATACGAGCATAGTAACATTACTTTAATTATTCATGATGAGTTGTTGAAGCACTTGAATTTATATGGTTTGGTTGTTGGTTTAACTTGGAGATTTGATTTAATTGAGAGTGGTTTTTCATGTAAAATATTAATTAATCCTCCTAAGGCAAGGCTTTTGGGTTACATTAAGTAACTGTTACCATTCCTAGTCAACTAGTGCCAATCGAGGGGCGACCGGTGTCAGTCGAGTAGAATAAGTCCAAATTTGCCAAAAATAGGCATTTGAACTTATGGTTGGTTGTTAAGTCTAACAAAAATGGTCTGAGGTTAATGAATCCTACATTAGGATGCTTCAATAATAAGTCTAGGGGGTTAGGGCATTAAATGTCTAAGTGGGAATTAGTCCTAAGGCTAAGTGTTAATTAGTTAGCCATAAGTCTAGGTAAGGAGGTGTAAATAGGCCTTTTTAATTAATTAACTTAATTAAATTAGCCATGATTTTAATAATTAATCGTAACCTAATGGGGCCAAGGGGGATAGGGGGTATCTTATGATGACTAGAACTGTGAGGTTTTATAGTGTCTAGATTTTACCCCTTTTTTTGTGTCAGTTGCATCCTCAAGATAAAAGTTAAAAACAAGTGTAGTGGAAAGTTGGATGCATCAAGTATGGGAGGAGGTGTTCCCCCTTAAAATGGGATGCAATAAGATGAAAATGAAGTTGGGTGTAGGTTTGACAAGTGTCTATGAAGGGAAAAAATGGGTAAGATGGTATGAAGCTGAAAATAAGGTTGTTGTAAGGAGGACAAGTGACAAGTGAATCAGGCCATGACATTAGGCATTACAGATATGAGTGAACATATAAATGTAAGTCCTTGAGTGAAGGTGTTCATGTTTTT
The DNA here is from genome assembly GCA_037957365.1 of Torreya grandis. Classification (NCBI taxonomy): domain Eukaryota; kingdom Viridiplantae; phylum Streptophyta; class Pinopsida; order Cupressales; family Taxaceae; genus Torreya; species Torreya grandis. The sequence goes on along the minus strand of JARHVA010005770.1, from coordinate 1,101,420 downwards.
AGGGGGCCAGAAACTAGGTGATCCAAAGAAGATGGGAGTGGTCATAAGTGCTAGAACTATAAGTCAATGCATTCTAAGGCAACTATAAGGTGTGCACAAAAAAGGTCATGAGAATAAAGTCATAGATCATGGTAAGGTGGTTGAAATAGTCAATTTTAATGGAGTCAAGGTTGGCTAGTTGAAAAAAATCAAATAAGTGTTTTAAGTGACCAAAGCTAGAGTTAAAGGTGTGAGTCTATTTATGAGAGGTGTCTTCTGGGATGAAAATAGAAGGGAGAGGGTGTAAAACCCTAATTAGGTTGACCACTACCACTTGAGATCGACTGATGTTAGTTAGTTGATGACTAATGTTAGTCACAGGCAAACCCTAAAAAGGGGTTGATGACCATGAAAGGTTAAAGGCATTCCATTTGTGGCAAAGTGTTTTGATATTTGTTTATCATTTTACTATGAAGAAAATGATGCTACATCAAAAATTTCTCATGAGGTAAGTGGTTGAGGTAGGTTGACCAAGATTTGAAGTGTGAGTGTTCATTTGAACAAAGGGGGTTTTAGGTGGGCCAAGGTATATAAACAAGAAGTGAGGATGTAACATGTGATAAGATGAGCTAGGGGAGTGTAAGAAATGACTATACAACATGCTCCACCATGGAGTTGGACATGAAACAAGGTAGGAAGTTTTCTTTAGTTCATGTGGTTTCTTATAATTTTTTCTAGGCATTTTAAATTAAGAGGGAGTTTATAGATATATATGGTTAGGGCATATATGTTTTTTGTGAGGGTAGTAGATGAAATATAATGCCTTAATTTGATGTTTAAGCTTAAAAAATAGAAGAGTGGTAGGTATATTAAGTATTTGGGGGGAAAATCTAAGGTTTTAGGCTACCATCCATTGACACAGTGACTCACGTTGATCATTATTGATTGATGTCAATCGATAGGGATGTGGTGTTGATCGATTCTCGACCAGCATCGATCCCTAAATCCTAATCAATGTAAATCAAGGTTCAATCCATAATGATTACATAAAGAACCAGCATCAATCAAGGCTCGATCATCATTAGTTGAGGCTTGATTGTTGGTGGTCAAGAAGTAAAGGTCAAAGAGGAGGGTTTGAAAAAATGTTTAAAAAGGTTTAAAGAAGGTAGAGGGAATGTTTGAAGTTGGCTTGTGTGTAGGCTTAAAAAAGGGGTTAAATTTAAAGAATTTGTGAAATGGTTTAAGAAATGTATAGTGTGGAAGGATAACTTAGAGTATTTTAGTAGGGGTATGGGATTTAATGGTCAAGAAGTGAAAGGATCATAGTGATTGGCAAAGTAGGTTTGTTGATGCCTAGGTATAAGGAAGTTGGGTGAAATACTATGAGTTTTAAAACATGTAGGTTAATCTAAGGTGTTTATCTAACCATATAGGTGAGGGTGATGTTGGTGATGCAAGACCAAGTGTTACCACTCTTGGATGATTTACATAGAGACATGACCCTAATATATTGGGTGCACACGGTAGTAGTTAGATTAGGTGGCAAGTGATATTATCAGTGCATGCCTTGAGATACGATAATGATAGTATCCCTTCTCAAGAAATGGGACCCAAATACCAATATATTTATGTTAATGATAAGAGAGATTATGATCCTATTATAGGATATCCATAAGATCCTAAGATTGTTGATACATAATCAGGTAATAAAGCATATCCACAATGATGAGTAGGATGCTTATATGGATCATCTATTTGGGGAAGATTTTGTTTAGGTTATATGGCATGTAAGGGGATTATATTTTAGATATTTTTACCACGTGGATAGGGTGGGGAGATGGCTCATGATGATGATGATTATTGCCATGACTTCTTATGCACTTCTAGACTTGAGTGGAGGTAGATTCCTTTGGGCATTGTTAGGTATTTTGGTGGATGTGTTTGAGGATCATATAGTCTTTACTTGGGCCTCGATACTACTAGTGTAGATATATCATGAGTTCTAGGGTTATCGAGTGCATAGATGGTATGGTTTGAGTGTAGGATTTATATTACATTGCTAGGAATATGAGTATATCATTATATTGTGACTATTTGGGATACCATGGCACATATGAGCTTAGGCTAGGTTTAGAGTTGGATTTATGATATGGAGAGTAGATCATGTACTACCCACAATAGGGGTAGAGGGGTGAGATTTAAATTCGTTACAAGATTGCTTGGATATATTGGTGGATGGTGAGGTCATCTAGAGACCCTACATAATATTACCCTTATAGATGGGTCTCGATAGACATATATTATCTTGGAAGAGATATAAATGGATACATAGGAGGGGATAATAGTATGTTGAGCCAATCCCATTCGACTGAGTTAGGAGATAGTTTGGATTGGTAAAGGGTGTCCTAGGGGCATTCCCTACGTATAAGAGAGAGGATGGTGAGGCACCATTGCCTCTACCATAGCCAATTTACGAGGAGTTTGAGTATGAGGAGATTTGAGTGGTTGAAGATATTGATGATGTAGGTATTACATAGGATTATATTGTATGGTAGTAGAGACACTATGCCAAAAATTTTAGAGGGGGTGGAAGAAAGGGTGAGGCAAGACATGTAGGTGGATAGTAGTAAGCTATGGATGTAGAGATGTAGGAATTTGGTGATTAGATGGATTTGGATGCCCTAGATAGATAGGCACTTATTATAGAGAATGTTGAGCATAGTTATTGATGATTGGTTGTCATTGATGTCAAAGAGAACATGATATACTCCTACATTAATGATAAAGAGGTTGTGTTTGTTAGCTTAGATAATATATAGCACATATGTAGGTCTATAAGGATAAATAATAAGTTATGAGGCATCCATAGATGTCTTGGTGAAGCTTTGGTGTGTCACTTGATCATTTAGAATGAGAAACATACATCTTATATCTTAAGAGAAGCAAGACCATCACTACACATCATGTAGATATGAATGAACTAGAAATTTTATGCTTTTATTTATGGTACTCAAAAAGTCAACTAAGGTCAAAATATTTCATGTAGAAGTTGTCTATAGTGCCTAGAAGGTATCCTAAAAAATTGGACTCTTGAAGTGTTTCCTATCTCAAGTTATAAACTTTCAAAGTTTCTCTTTTATACTATGATGGGCTAGAGACCATCAATTTTAACTACATTGAAGTCTAAGGTCACTAGTTAGTTGATCCAATAGTGAGAATTCATCATCTAGATCTTGATCAAATGGTGTGTATTTATTCAAAATGTCAAAGAGTCTAAGATTGCATGCACTAGTGATAAATGTCACTATCTCATTGAGTTGATAGAATATCAATGGTTCACTCGGGTTCATACAGAAAGAGATGGATGGTGCAGGTCGAGTCAAAGAGTCAAATGTGTAGAAAGCATGTAGAGCTTCTAAGTGGTGCAATCATGGGGGCTCTAATTCAAGATCAATGGTGATCATTGCAAGATAAAAAAAAAGATATTCAAAAGAGATTGTTAGTGTGTATTTGTCCATATTTTCTAGGGAGCATGATATGAGGTTAAGGTGCTCGATGCTTAACATTTTCTCAATAACCATTAGAATTTGAGTGTTCAAATTTGCAAAGGAAAACCAATGCTTAGTTTTTGATCTATAAATTTTTATCCAAGATGAATTTATTGATGTAGTAAAAATTAAAGTTGTATAAGATGTCAAGCCACATCCAATGAATCTTGTTAGAAGGTTTGAATGTTTGTACAATCAAAGTTATGGAGCTTCAAAGCTGACTATTTAGTAATTCATGGTGTTCTTATGTAAAAAATAATGTTTGAGAAATTTTTTCTTTAATAGAAGAGTGTTTTGGTAGATATACTACCATTAAAATGTCATAAGTGTTATATAGAGTGGACCCATGTATTTTAAATTGATCGTGTGTTCTTAATTTTCTCGATGGAGTGCTAAATGGGTGAATAGGTCTCCATAAGACCTATAAGGGCTATTAAGGCCTAATTAAAAGGTGTAGATACTTAAGTATTACTAATAGATGAAATGGATGACTTGTGATAATGTATTTGAGATATGTCTTAGCATGATATATGTCTTAAGGGTTAAGTCAAGTCCTATGTCCAACCAAGAAGTTGATATGCATAAAGACTCTATAAATAGTGGAGACCAAGGAAATGGTTTCTAGACTTGAATGTGGAATAATTGAGAGGGAAAAAGAGAGAGATGAAGGAAAGATATTAGAAAAAGTGTGATCAGTGGATGGACTGAAGTACAAAATAGATTGAGGATGAGTGAAAAAGACTAGAGAGATCTAAAAGAGGTGTTTTTGATGCATTGCTTGTATGATGAAGTTTGAGTGTGAGTGATGAGTTAAAAGAGAGGTGTTAAACATTATTTCTCCAATCATATTGATCTAGAATTAGAATTCTAGAGTTTTTGATTTCATAAGGTGTTATGTGGGTGCTCAACATCTAGAACAAGTGGGTACTTTTTCATACTTAGGGGTGGGTGTTGCTTGTGAAGTGGGTGCTTCACTAAAAGGTCTCATGTTTGTGATCATCTTAGAGGACAAGTAGTCCAATAGGGTTTCCTATGTAGATATTTTGTTATGTGTGTGATCTTACATCATATTTCTTATTAATTATTATGAACATCTTCTATGCTTTATGGAATCTTGTGGTAATTGATTAAGAGTTTGAAAGGATTGTAATTGAAGTTTGAAATATCTTGCATCACTGATTCCCTCCCCTCTCAATGATTTACCTCTAATAATTGGTATCAGAGTAGGAACTTCATTGTATTTTTAACCACTTGAAGGTGATCTAAGGTATACTATGTAAATTCAATAGATGTAGGGTTTCTCTACTAAAAAATCACCATTGTTTAATGGGTCAAATTATGATTTCTATAGTACAAAAATGAGGACATAAATTATGTCTCTAGGGTTTTATATTTGGCAATCTATCATGGATGGTTATACTACACCAACTACTTCTCCAACTAGTGCTGCTAACAAGAAGTTAAGTGAGAATAATTTAAAATCTATGAATGTTATCATTTGTGGTCTATCTAAGGCTAAGTTCACCAAAGTGATCCATTGCAAGTCTACCAAGGGAATTTGGTTAATTTATAGACTATCTAAAGGCAAGTTGTAGACCTACTAAAGGCAATTTTAAGGTCTCAAAATGAAGGAAGAAGATACTTTGGTATCCTATCTTCCAAGGTTTGATGAGGTAGTAAACATGATTAGAGGTCTTGGAGAAGTGATTGATGAAGCTAATATAGTATAGAAGGTATTAAGGACTGTTACACTCAAGTTTGATTCAAAAGTCTCTACTATAGAAAAAATTCATGATCTCAGTCATTTGAATATGGATGAACTACATGACATCCTTACTACCTATGAAATGAGAGTTGATGAAGACATACCTCCTAAGAAGGAATCAACCTTCAAGGTGATCAAGGAGACAAAAGTGAAGAATAGGTAAAGTATTGAAGATTTTGATCTTAATGAAGATCAACTTAAAGCCATGATTTTAATAAAATTGAATGTAGGATTAGGTAGGTATGAAGGAAAACATCCCTTCAAATGTTTTTCATGTGGTAAAGTTGGTCATTTTATAGATATATGTCTAGGTATAGATAAGTTTGAAAAAAAATAAGCTCATAAATAATCTCATGAGGATGAACACAAATTGAGGGTCCTATCAAGTACATAAAGTTATTCAATAATAAAAATGGAAAGAAGGAATCATACAAAGGTATTAAGTGCCTTTACCATGAAGAATATAGCAAATCATCTGTAGAAGAAGAAATAAACACATTTGACAGTGATGATTCTTTTCATAATGAGGATATAGAGACATTGTTCATGGATCTTAATGATGATGAAGGTGAATGTTTTTTTAGTAGATATTTATTTAGTGAAGATGGCTCAAAGGATTAAGATGAGAAAGCCACTCTTGAACATATATATATATATATATATATATATATATACTATGGAAGAAATGAAGATAATAAAAAGAAAGAAAAAAACGAACCATTGATCAAATCCTATGAGGAGTAAATTGGACTTTTTGAATGTAGGCTGATTAATGAAGTCAAGGAGAATGATGAGATCACACAACAATAAAGTGCAATTTCAAGTGGGTTTTCTCCCCCAAGAGGGTTTCCCACATATGTCATGTGTTATGTGCTTGATCTTGTATTGTCTCTCTTGTTAATTGTTATGAATGATGTGTATGCTTCATGAATTCTTGTGGTAATTGATTAAATGTTTGTAAAGATTGAAATTGAAGTTGGATTATTTGGGCTCACTGATTCACCCCCCTAATAATTTTACCTTTAACACTAAAGCCTATACCAAATCATTTGTCTTGACCTTACCTTCATCACCCATCTAGTCTATCCTTGTCCTAGTTGGATTTCTAGATCACATACGGGTCTAAACCATCCCCATCCCACATTATCTTTAATCATTTAATTATCACCTATCATCATACTTGTACTTGTTCCTTATCCTTCATCACATAATCATACCCCATCCCCTTATTGAGAAAATTATTCCAATGTTTTGAGCTAGTCCTTTTGTTACCCATCCACATTATCCTAATCCATTATCATTCATCATTTGGTTAGATCTCATACCCCGGTTAATATTTTTCTAGCATTTTATCACTTTATCAACCTATCAAACCCATCATTATCAATCTATTCATCTCTAGTCAAATCATCTTGCCTATTCATAACTAGAACCCATCATATCATCATCCTGCTAATTTGAATCTAGGCACCCATCAAATCCCCAATCCTTTTGCTAGGTTAAAAACTAGGCATTATTGATAGATTGTTAGCACCTATTATACTATTAGTCTAAAATATGCTCCTAGTCCTACATCATCTCAATCATATTTCATCCATTTCATCCTCATCATCACCTATCATACTAGTTTAGTCCTTTATACCTAATTTGTTCCAATAAAACATATTTAATCCTTTGTCTACCTCCCCATCAACTCTCTTCATCATTCCTCTTTCATCATCTATCCCTATGGATTTGGACCTAGTTCTCATAGACCAATACATATTTGTCAAGATAAATGAAGTCCTTTTGTGAACACTAGATATGGGTGCTCACTTACCCTTTGACCTTGATCCAATTCACCCCAAACCAACATCTCATTCATAACCCCTTGGTTTGTCAAAATCAATATCAACATTCCTTAATGTGGTCACCCTAATTAATCAATAGATCAAAGATAATAAATATGAATTCTTCTTATAGATATAAAATATGGGTGTTCGCTTTCCTGAATATTTTGACCCCATGAGCCTCAAATCACCTCAAAAAAAAGTCCACCATCAACCCTTATCCCATTCCCTTCCACCATCCATTATTCCTATCCAAAAAATTTTATTCCTAGTTTGTACTTATCCACAACAAAATCTTCCATTTACCAATCATAATCCATCACCTCACTTGTCAACCTCATCATACACTAATAACATGGCATCCCTATCATATCCTTCCAAAACCACCCCTATATCCCAAAAATTCCCCCATCTTTTATCACCCACCACCATAAATCTTGACCCACTTTCATAGACCAATATAAAGCTACCAACAAGGATGAGATCCTCTTATAGTTTATTACGATGGGTGTACCATTTCCCAAAGGAATTAATCCCATTAAAATAATTACACCCCCCATCTAATTCCATTCATGTGATTCTTATGTATATATTTCATCCCGTAGTCATAGCCCATCATCCACCCATTCCTACACTAGCAAAGGGAATCCTATCCTAGCCACTTTGCCTACAATTAGTTCACCTACCCAGTCACATCAATAATCATATGATCATAAGTCCAATGATTCCACATCTTAGTCATGTAGTGAAGTGGGTCCTTATACTTCCCTTGATATGTTATTATAATCCCTCTTCAACTAACTTGTTACTTCTAACATGATGGTTTATCCACATATACAACATATTGATCCCACTAAACCCAAGCCCTCATAGTATAAAGCAAACCAATACTATGTATATCATCTAACCTGGGGGAATTTTATTAAATGATGTCAAAACTTCCAATACTATTTCTAATACCTCTTCAACAATGGTGACATAGTAATTGAGGATGAATTAGATGAGTCTCTCTCCCTAGGTGAAAAAGAAGAGGAATGCCAAGATTCCATTCCTAATCACGATCAAACCCTTCCCATTCCAAGCCAAGTTCAAGAAATCTTATCCATCCTCTATGATCCTCTCATCATTAAATCCTCCATTACAGACATATATATCCCCCATGAACCCTCCCATGGGCCTATCTTTGTTAAATGCATTGATCCTCCATCATCTCCCTCTCACCCATAATATCAAACACCCCCTATTAAGAGGTCAATTTTGGAAAATGAGTCCTCTTCTAGTAGCATTTCATCATGTACATCAGAGTTAGAATTAGAGCCAATGCAAGTCTTATCTACATCAAGATCATGTTCAACACCAACATTTGAATTATATCCCTCATCAAAAACACCATCCCTCATCAATACTATAGCAGATACTAATAATTCCTATCTTTTTTAGGACCCCTCTAATTTAGATACCTACAATATATCACCAAGCATACCTTTGGATCCCAATTAGGATGATGAATTCATAAAAGAGTTCTTTCAAGATTTATCTATTGAAGATTGTCAAAGTGGATCTGATTGTACTTTGGATGTGTACACTACAACTAGTCTTAGTGATCCTTTGGAGATTCTTAAGGAAACTTTCTCAAACATTGAGGATAGGGATCCTAATGACCTTTATAATAACTATGATATCCATTATCCCCTTAATCCATCACACAACATTAATCATCCACCTTACCTCCATAATCCCCATATCCCACTCTATGAAGGGAATGAAAAGTAACATGCATCGTTAGATTCCCCTCTGCATTTAACATTGTGTGCCATAATTACCAAGGTCTAAAACCATATTAAAAAAAACATAAGTCATGGTCAAATGATATTTGATCCTATCAGTCAAAATCAAGGAAAATAAAATCATTGGCCTGATAAAAAATTATCTTCCCCTAGTGAAGCCCAAAATTAAGCACTAAGGGAATGTTAAAGTCAAAAAAATCATCATATATCCAATCAAAAATCAATCTCCTATAGTGAAGCCCAAAATTAGGCACTAGGGGGTAGTCAAATTCAAACCCCATCAACAAATCCAACTAAAGTCAAAAGTAATAATTGCATGGTTGACCCTCCGCTTAATGTCTAGATAAAAGAATCAACAAGTCAAAATGTCTTAGATCCATTAATTTCATAGCACCAATCTAAAAAATCCTCTCAACCATATACAATGGTGTATGCAACTATTGAACCCCATTTTCATTCTCCATCCCTTCATATCATCCATCATGATCATATCCCCCCTTCCCAACCTATATCCCATCATCACACTTGTGACATGTTCTTATCCATACCATATCTCAAATCCCTAGGTAACATTGTCCCTCGTAAGAGTTACAAAAACACCTAACTAAAACATTTAGAGGACATTAAATCAAGAATCAATAAAGGCCGCCAAGATATCTAGGAATCTAATCATAATAACATGGTCCTCGCATCGTATATCCCTAGAATAGGTGTTGGATAAATATCATGATAATTCATACATCCTACATCTTTCCCACTTCTAATAAATTGAGATGCCATTACAAAAAAAAATCATTCATATAATGGTGAAAACTAATCTTCTAGTGCCTTGGACAAGTACCATGATGAAAAATGTTTTTTGGTGTCATGGTAAAATCATTTATTGTTTTTATTATACCTCACCACTTGGGGGCATAATCCATCCATTTCATCCATCCCTTGTCAATCATGTCCATATCACCCATGTATGTCTATATTATCCCTTAGTTTAACACATCATCTACCATCATTTCATCGACCCCATCTCTCATTCCATCCCATCTTGACCTTCATAAGGAAGTGGAATGTGTCTTGAGAAATGTTCTCACATCATCTTTTCATATCCTCCAATGGAAACTTAGACAACTAAACATTTGGTTCCTTTGCAATGTGGTCATTTCAAATCCATAGTCCATTGCCCCTTAATCCCCATCACCTTTATACTTTTGTCACTCATCCATCCTCATCCTAGTTTTTAGGCTTGGTATCCCCTTTTGTAGTAACCCCATTTATATAGTGTACATACATACCTCAAAAAGATCTAAAATTTGAAAAATGTCAAAAGCCGTAATAATCATAAAATTTGAAAAGCCAAAAATAGCCCATGATGTCTTGTCTTATGCCTAATCCCCTGGTTGCATCCATATCCATACCATATAATATCCATCTTTATGTCATTTTTATATCTTGTCATCTATCACCATTGGATACAACATTTAGCCTTGAAATCCAATCCTAGTGATCACCTATACCTTCATATTTTGATAGTATGAAAGGTATTTGATCCCATCATCTCCTAGTCTCCTTGATAAATTGAATTGTTATAGGGCCTTTTCTATTGGTAATTCCTTGGTCATCACCTTTCTAAATCACCTTATTTTACCAATTTTAGAATCAATTTCTATACAAAATATGTATTCAAAGACCTCATCCAAGTCCTAATCCTAATCCAGGTCCCCAAATCCATATCCTTATCCATGTCTTAATCCTAATTATAATTGTTTGTTCATCTATGTCTATCCTAAGTCCATATTTATATTGTGATCATCCTAATTTGACCCATCACCTAGTCATTCATCCTACCATTAGACAATACTTTGTGATATTGCATGTAGACAATTATGTGTGTTACTTGTTTGTATATCATGTGTGTGTGTGTGTGTGTGTGTGTGTGTGTGTGTGTGTGTGTGTGTGTGTGTGTGTGTGTGTGTGTGTGTGTGTGTGTGTGTGTGTGTGTGTGTTTGATATCTATATATGTCTTACATCATGTCTCTTTTTATCTATTGGGAGATGAATGAGGATTCTATGAGGTCACTAAAGATAAAATAAATGCTTTTAATTGCCCTCCATGATGCAAAGTTAGTTATTTTCTCACACACTTTGGCACAATGTCCTTTTGGTCATACTACCAAGTGCCATATCTTTTGGATTGCTTAGACTATGATTATCCTTATGATAACTATGATGGATTTATCACCTACTCCTCATCATCTATCTAATCATATAATAATCCTTATGATCATCATTAATCTAATATTCACAATCCACTAGAGTAACATCTAATCTCTTATCTTCATCTCATCATCTAAATCATAGCCTCTAATCACTAACATGATCCTCTAGTCACTAATTATAGACATCATCATGAACCTCATCTCCAAAAATTATCATTTATCCCTGAGTCAGAACTACATTGGCCTAAGGTCTTTTCATACTATATAGGTGACACTTAGACACTTTTTAGCACCCAAGGATAGATTGACCACTAGCTCCTTTATCTCTCCTTTTCATATGTGTTTGTTTAGGGTATCATCACTAATAATTGGTCACTCAATCATATCCTTTATTCTCTATCATCACATACATCATATTGATCAATTTAGATTTGAGCTACACCCATAATCAATCTTATCAAATCCTTGTCTATCCTAGCCTATAGCTCTACCATGCATGTATCCTTTCTTGGGATACATTTAAAATTTTTATCCCTTTAATCATATCATCATAAAATTATGGTTTATTCCCCCTTGGGATGTGTTTACAACTATGACATAGTCATCTCTACTCCTTGTGAATGTGTCCTTGCCAGGGGCATCATTATTAATCTATAACTCATTTATCAAAATGAATCCATATTATTCATATTTTATCTTATATTTAGTATCTCATCCCATTGACTATTTATTTCATCCCACTCATCATTTCCTCTTTTGAGTGGCCATCCATCTCATTATTCCCTATATGTCCCCTTGAGGAGGCATCATATCCACTAACATCAAATCTACTAACATTCATCCATGAAATAGTTTTTTTAAAAGATCATTACTTCTTTCAATTCATCCAATCATAATGACCTTTCAAAGATGGGCAAAATGTATGCATCTAAGTTCACTTGCCTATATTATTTTCACTACTATTCCTATTAGTCGACACTAATTCCACTCATCTAATTTATTCCCTTTCATCTCACTAATTTATCCCCTCTTTTTAAATTATTTATCTAAAGTCCCCCTTTCATTATTCATTATCTACTAACCTTGTTAAACCCCACCAATAAATAAATTAATCCTAAATCCCTATTATCCCATCCTAATCCCACTTATCTATTATTTGGGAATTTTATATTCCCATGGCTCACCTACCCACCTACTATCCTATGCCTAAGTTCTCATAAATCCTTAGCCCATAATCACCCACCTAATCCCTATCTAATCCCCCATCATATCATCATTATCATTAAGAAGTATTATATAACCCTCCAAATCTATAACCTTCTTTATTCCTACCCCTCCTCTCTAGAGGCCTCTAAATATAGAAGCTTCCAAGAAATTGTAAATTTAGTTTAATTATCCACCCTTGATATCCCTCATCCAAATTCAAATCTCCACCATTAATCTTTCTATCCATAATCTATTTAAATAACCTCCATCTTCCATTATAGATAACTAGCAACTAAACACTGAATCCATGTCCATGAATCAATCCATCATCAAGCATCCTTGATCAAGTAACATCATTTTTGAGTCTAAGGTAATCAATCCAATCTCTTTATCTTTTATTCCATTTAATCATGGTGTAGAGCATTTATATTTAGGATCATAGTGCTATTTTTGAATTATGTTCATCCATTTATATTTTAGTCTTAATGACTCGGTCAATTTATTTAGTGGTTTGACGTTTTGAGTGATTAAATTATGTAGTTTAATCCATAATCTCAAATTTTAAGCTACAACAACCTTTAGGAAAATCATTATCTAGAACATATTCCTATTTTTAAAAAGCTTCTCCTTGAAAACCTAGTCTCTAAGGATTTATGGCTTGACCTTTTTCCTATCATTAGGGAGTCTCACTTTAACAAACCAGTCTCTATGGATCTCATCATGAAATAAAAGGCTATTACTTTTCCAAAACCAAACATTCAATAAGACATCATTGTAGCAGTCTCCACACCAAATGAAGAATCAACATTGAAGTTAGGTTTTATTATTGAACTGATATCAAATTTAGCATAAGAAGGAGAATCAACATCAGTCTCAACATCATATTTAGATTCCTTTGAGTTAGACTTAGCTTCAAAATTAGAATGCATTCATGGTTGTTACAACATTGATTACATATGCCTCATAGATCAATTTGATTATATTTATGATCCTTACATGGTTTTTGAGGATGATTACTTCAGCTTTGACATAAGTTATCCTAGTATCTTTTATGAGGATTGTGCTACCTCTTCCCATTCTATTACCATTCCACATGCCATTACCACCAACCAACCTGTCCATTATATTGACCTTACAACTCCCACAAGTGTTGATTGGTATTGACATAATCACACCTTGTTGACCTACATCCATGGCAACATATCAATTGTAGAATATCAAGGAGCCAAGATCGTAGTCATGTAAAAGATGAACAATATCCTAGTGAAACCTTTTTGAAGGTGTTAGGGGACAATAAAAGTTCAAACTCAACTTATTTTAGTGAAACCTTTTTAGAGGAACTAGGATAAAATCAAGACAACTTCATTGGTGAAAACCTATTCAAGGTACCAATAGATAATAATAATAATCCTTCACTAGTTGATGAAGAATTATCAAAGATCAAATAAGTATATTTTTCAATTTATATCATAATTAGATGGTAGCTACTCTAAATCCAAAATAATATAAAAATATGGCAGTCTTATTGAGAGCATATTCAAAGGTATTTAGCATTGCCACATCCAAAGTTATGTCAAATACAAAATCAACAACATTATGTGTGCCTAAAAATATTGATCTTCATTTCTTACCCAACCATTATACAATCCATTATCATCCACCTTTACATTTCCAAATCAAACCTATCATCCAATATTTATCTGTATTTAACATCCCTAGATTAACTTTCCTTTACAGAGGCTACAAAGATACCTTGTATTGACATTTAAAAGAAACAAAATCAATGACCAATGAAGATCATAACAACATTTTTGAAGTCCAAATCTATAGCAGGATATTGACAGAGCAACTATTCAGAAGAGGTGTAGGCTAGCAATTTACATGATTAACTATTCTGGTTGTATCATATATTGATTAGGATGTGTATCTTCACATCAATAGGAACACCAAAAACATTTCCCTAGACAAAATAATAAAACCAGAAACCATACCTTACCAATAGCATTTACCATGACTTTTACTTTTATATTTACCTTGCCTCTTTCATTTTTCATTCGTCATGTCATTGTTTCATACCCTAGCATTTACCTTAACTTATAACTTAGGGGAAACCCTATTACCATTTTATCTACTTATCATTCCATCATCATCCTAAAAATTTTCATACCCTATGCCATCCTACCATGACATCTTTATTAGACAAAAGCCTATTTTTAGCCATCCTACCTACCCCTTTTTCTTCTTGGACCTTTTATGAGGGGATTCTGATCCAGTTTTAGCAGTTTTAAAATTTTCATGTTTAAATGAAAGTAGTATGATAGTGGATCTAGAAATTTATATTTCATTCATGTTTGATTAGTGTTATTGATTATAACTGCATATGGGTAAATCCATAGTCCACCTTGTGTTACTAATTATAATTGCCTATAGGCAAATTAGTACCATAGACCTATAATTGCCTTAGGAAAATTAGGAACAACACCTTTACCATGAATTTCCACATCACCTTGACATTACTATTCTCATTTACCTAGCTATTTGCCTTAGTTTGAGAACTTGTTGTGACCTAATCAATTCTCATTGCCTTTTGTGTTGGTGTAACTACTATGACTTGAGGTTAATTTGGGACTATGTAGGTCATGGTTGATTCATGTTGAGATTAGGTTTGTCCCCCTTTTCCATATTCTCTTACCATTTTAAGATCAACCCAAGCCAATTCTCTCACTATTTTGTGAGTGGTATGTTGTCAATATCTAATGAGTTAAGATACCCCAAAAGTTCCAAAAACATTCAAAAATTTCAAAATACAAAAACATTTATCCTGACTAAGCCTATTTAGTTATCCTTGATCTACCCTATTGGGGAAAATCCATTATTAAAATGCTTTTTTTAATTTTACTTTCAAGTTTTTTATGTGTTTGTTTGATTAGTTGTTTGTTTGTTTGTTTGATTGTGTATTTTTTTGCTTTTAGTACTATGCCTTGAATTAGTTTATATGTGTTCATTAGGTGATTCCTTGCATATTATTCTTGAGTATACATACATCAACATTGTCATCATGATTTTTATCATTTGTGCATTGTTTTCAATTATTTATTGGACCAGAAGTAAGTCCTTATGTATATTTTGTCTAAGTTATCATGGTGTTTTATATCATGATGCATACTATCACATGCTATAGTAAAAATTAGCTTAGGAAGTATTACAAGCAATGGAGCCATAGATAATTTTCCTTGGTAACCTTGGAAAAATCCTCCCAACCTCTTTGATTGAATCAACCCATTAACTATTTTGGTTATATTAATGTTAATAAAGATGAGCATCTCTACATTGGTACCTACAACTGAATCATTTCCATTGATCAATTCTTATTCTTATATTAATCTCTTTCATCACTTTTCATACCCTCATATGCTTGTTTATTTTCGGCTTCTTTAGTCACTAGACCATCACATCTACATTTTTTCCTACTCATCTTTAATAAATATGATAGGTTATATCCTTGAGTTATGCTTACTAATCTACCCTACTGGGGCAAAATCAAAAATCATTTTTCAATTCCAGTCATCTTAATGATTATAAATTCCTATGGGTAAATCATTATTTTGACTCATTAGCCCTAACTGGGGCATATGCCATTGCCACTATTTATAACTGCCTACTGCAAATTAGTGTCTCAACCTTTGTTATTAATTATAACTACCTTTAGGCAAATCAGTAATTTTTAAATCAATGCATGCAATAATTTTCTCACTTATATTGATCTCACCCATGGGTTAATTTCATTCTTTTTCTTGCTTATTTTTGAGGGACCATCCATCAATTATATGTGTTGGCCAATCCCTTGAGGGGGAATCATTATAGGCTTCTCAAGCATTATTTGGAGCTTTTTATTCAATCATTATTTTCTTTTTGGCCTATTTCATTATTTGAGAATACTTATTGTGCCTAAAACTTGAAACATCTTCCCAAACAGTGGCAAACTATAGATACCTAAAACTAGCCACAACTGGCTTCAATCGGACTTCAGACCAATTCCTACCAACCATTGCAAATTAATCCTAGGAATAACTGAACATCACAAATTTTATTTTGCATCATTCATCAAAGCTCAAAATCATGTTGAGACATCCCTAATTGGGTTATTCTATTATATTCAAAAAAACATCTAATGGATTCATCCCTAATCATCTTGCAACATCGCAATAGTTAATTTGGCCTATGGACCTATTAAATGGGGCACATGAACAAAAATCAAGTTTTGAAAGAGCTAAATGGCTAATCAAAATTAATTAATAATATAAATCAAATTAAATGCCTAGTTGAATTATGCATGTGTAATTAATGAATAACTAAAAAAGGAAATTCAAAACTATGAAATATCCTAGCTTTTCATGATTACCGTTTACAAGTTGTCAAGCCTTTGGGAAATATCTCAAAATATCTCTTTTTGGAGACCCATGCCTATTCATTGAAAATCATGAGAAATTTACACATTTTAACTCTACTAGGGTTAAAATTAATCACTTAGGTTAGGTTTAAACTCATTCCATGTTTAAACTACAATTTAACTCACCTTGAGTTGGGGTTAGTTTTTAAGCCTATAAATACAATTCCTTGCCTATTGAATTTTAAGCTATTTTGTTGTAGAGTTATCATGCACAAATGACTTCAAAGCTCAATTGATATAATGTTATAATGCCCATTTTATTATAGGAAAGGTTATAATGCCAAAATAATGAGCCAATCATAAGCCACATCAAGCCAAAATGGTGCCAAGGAGAGAGGGATGTACACAAACTCCATTGCCAAAGACTCTTTGAGCACAAATCAAGCAAGCCACTTAAAAAAGCATTTATATCTCTCAATGAAGGTAAGATACTATGTGTCTTTTGAATTTAAATTGTTATTTTCATTTTGTTTTGTTCATTAAGTTCACCCCTAATATATAAGCTTTTAAGTGTTATTGTTAGTGTGTTTCTTTGAGTTTTTGTTGCTTAAACTAACACTTGATCTAACATCCCTCCTTGGATTCTTATGATCACACAAAGAGTAGTGTGTGATTGGAAAAGATCTGGTGTCATGGTCAATATGAAGAGTATTTATACACTCCCAAATAGTAGCATAGTAATTGAGAGGTTTGAGGATTGTATTTAAAGACCTAAAACTCTCAAATATAGTCAGAATGTCTTAATAGCACCTACAACCTTAATGCTCACAAATAATTTTGAGTTCAAGACAATGAGAAATAGTTGTAAAATATATGAAAAGGTAAACTAAACATTGTAAAAATTGATAATGATCCCTTAATGAGGTTTTTATACTTTAGGTGTCATTGTGGAGTTGAAAAGGACAAACTCAAAACCCTCATGCACTCAAACCCCAAATTAACACCTACAATCACCTTTTGAGAAGGTAGTTTTGAATAGTATATGTTTGTGAGGCTAGTGATCTGGAAAATTTGTGAAGGTTTAGAATTCACACCTATAAAAAATCCATGGATATTTTCATTATATTGGTAATGGAATTTATTAACCCAAGAATGCACTCATACTTCTTCAATCACCATTTATGGGTTGTTAGAATGAGGAGGCTAGTTTCAAGCCTATAAGAGGAAGACAAAACATGTATGAAAGAGGTATGAGAGCCTATTATGGATTATAAAATAATTTTAACATATAAATAATGGTATAATTTATTTTAAGGTTCAAATAATAATTGATTGTCTATAAGCCATCCTAAAACCCTGTCTGCTCAGCCAATCACATACATGTCTATTTAGTCTTGAGAGTTATTTTCTTGTATGAAGAGGTTTAAAGGTTTGTATTAGAAATGATTAAAATTAAAAAAAAATTAATATTATTGTAAATTTATAGTGAAACTATATTATTTCTCAAATCCATTAAGAGACAACCTAGTGTTGACAAACTTTGTTCTAGTCCAAAATGCCCAACTAAATGCATAGAACTATAAGGGTAGTCATGAGAAAGGTGGATAGTTGAAGTGAGTTAAGATAATTTAGGACCCTAAAGAGGTATTAAGGATTATTTAAATTAATTACATGAATTCCTTTATCTTTTATAGTTAGATAAAAGATAAAACATAGTCATCTAGGGTATATTGTGTAAGTTGGCTTAAGAACCCTAGGTATCAACTAATGGTGTGTATAGAGAGTTTGAAGAAGATGTGTAACAATATAATAATTGGAGAGAGTAAATTTGGATATCATGGACATATGAGGTAATTATAATATTAAATTAAAACTTAGATCATCACATACATGCCACATCTCTCTCTGGACCTCAAAAACACACAACTTACTAGCCAAGGGTCTCCTAAAATTGTTCATATATTTTTTGAGAATTTGAATGGTGGTAAAGGGATTTTTGATTTGTTATATAGTTTCATAAAATTACATATTTGGGCATTATTTATTGATTTGGTGGATCGTACTATATGAACCATTATTAAGACCATAAGACACTTTCAGGTTGTCTATGAGAGCTAGAATGGCCCGATTTAGGAGATGGTGTTTATAAACACCCAAGATGGATTGAATAAAACTAAAAATGACTTGGATATTATTAATATATACCTTTAATATCATCCCATGCCACTGCTTTGTGCTTGTAAGTACCAAATTATATGGAATAGGCTAAAGAAGTCTATTTTAAGCTACTTGAGAGGTCCTTATAGGGTGTTAGGAGATAAAATTAAACATGGAAAATACGTAGGAGGTCATAAAACTAAATAAAATGTTTATTTTATGTTACACACATGTGGGTATCATTTGGATCCAAAATTTAGTCTTTAGATAGGGAGGTCTAATTGAGACCTAGTTAGGAGAGAGAAAGGTAGAAAATGGCACTTTCACTCACTCTCAGGACCTAAAATTTGACATGAAGCTATAGGGACATATTGGGTCCTATAATATGACTTAAATTATAAGTATCATCCATAAAACTCTCTACACAAGGAGGTTTACATGATTTTATAGCTATAAAGAATAAGATAAATTTGGAGATTTTAGTGTAGAATGAATTCTTGGGGTTATTTTGAGACCTCAAAATGAATTATTTTAGGTATAGTATGATGTGAAACGTCCATGCATGGAGAGAGGATGATTTTTATAATTTTAATTCAAGTTTTGAAACTTATAAGAAAGATTGGTCTAGTGAGATGAAGGGGTTTCAAGACACCTAAGCACATGAATGATGATTACCACTAAGATGTAAATTGAGAGAGTTTATAAAATTGATAAGAGGTGTTGAAAAATATTGGAATATGTAACTCAATAAGATTTGGTAAATTAAGTGTGCCATTTATCCATTCACAAGCCAAGACAAAGGGTAACTTTAGAAAGCAAGGCAATGTGTCGAGCAAGCATTCTAAATCTTACACCACTTGGAGCAATGGAACATATTTAGAGGAGATAAACATGGAACTTATGACCTACTGAGATAGTTTCATAACCCCTCTATTGATTTTAATTCATGAGCAACTTCTCTCTCTCTCTCTCTCTCTCTCTCTCTCTCTCTCTCTCTCTCTCTCTCTCTCTCTCTCTCTCTCTCTCTATCTCTCTCTCTCCCTCCCTCCCTCCCCTATTCCCTTCTCTTCTTTTCTCTCTCTTATGTTATATATTCAAAATTAATTGTCTATGTTTGTATCCTTCACTTGGTTATGGTGAATCCCTATCCATTTGTAGCCTTTGATTATTAAATAACATCTTGGTTTTACTTTTTCCATGGAATAGTTTTAATATACATGCTTGATTAATTGATCTTGCTAAGTGATGGGTTTACTTCCTTGACATGATTGTCCTCATTTAGCACTCATTTTCAATTTAGAATCCTTTTTTAGGTCTCTCTAAGTGTTTAAATGGAGTTTTTAGAGGTTTAGTGAGTTGTATTTTCATTAGTGTCATGTCATGACCTTTTGACTAGTCCTCCTAGCTCAAGTTTCTTTCACAAATATTTAAGAGAAACATTGATGTAGAGAGGTATATTTGGATTAGTGTCATGTATAGATTAGTCTCTTGTTTGAAGTGTAATTATAGTTGGTTGGTAGTGATCAGTTCATATTTTGTGCATCCCCTCCATTAGAGTAGGTTTTTATCCTTTTTCCAAGCAAGTGTTAGCGTAGTGTTTGAGCCTAAGTAATTCATCAAGGGGAGCTATCCCTTTAACCTATAAATTAACTTCTCCAATAGAGTAGCCAAAACCTTGAGTTGTTTCCAAGTTACATCAATTTTAGAAGGCTTGAACTACCTTACAAAGGGAATACATTTGATCCATAATAGTTTTGTCATGCTCTGTGGGACTCAAGGTCCAAAGTTGTGGAATAATTCTTGGTGTTGTTATTCTACCCATTAGCCTTTAGAGGCATTCAAAAAAAATAAATGGAGACTTTGAATGCAATCAACTAGTTATAGTAGCCTAGGTACTTATTTTGAAAATTATTTGATAATATCTTATGTTTTCCTTTGACTCATGAAGTTAGGATGGATGGGTATGAAGATAATTTTTATTTTATACCTACTTATCAGCCTTGTCATGACTTATAACAACCATATATCCCTCCTTATCAACCTTGTTATGGCCCCAACAATATGCCTCAATAACCTTATCAATATTTTTATCCTCTTTATGAATCATATCAGTCCTATGGTCAGCATACTTTCCCTATTAGTGACCATGATGTTGTATATAAGAAGCCTTCTCAAGCTCAAGATGTCCCTAGTTATTCCTCAAACCAATCCATTTAAATTTTTAAGAAAATTATCTTAGGCCATGAGAGATACATGTTAGACTTTCATACATAAAGAGAATATTGTCAAGATATCCTTGATCACCTAATTAATGACATGAGAGATTCATTGTAGCTATTGAAATAAGAATGGAAACAAATTGAGAGAGCAAATTGGTAAAGCCTCTCAAGTGAAATGTTGGATGTAAGTGGTCTCATTCAAAAAATAGAAGGTATGCTAAGAGTTCATGAAGGAAAACATGTCAAATTATATGAGCCCTATGTGTCTTCTTACACTTCATCTCAACTCTCATAAATGCCACCCAATCTTATCCAAGAGACATCTCCAAGTGTTCTAAGTCCTTCATGTGTTACTCAAACCTTCCCTTCTTGGAATTCAATCCAAGAGAGAATTCAAAAGGATAAGGGGATTGTTTTAGATAAGCCTATTGATTCAATCCAAGATTCCAATTCTCTTTCTCAAGAACACCCTAAGAAGTATTTTAAGATTAAAAGTTATAATTAAGTGGTGAAGTCATGGAGTGGGCAAGGTGAAACAAGTATAGATTGGGAAGTTGAAGTTAAATAAGAACCTAAGCCTATGAAAATATCTCTCAACCCTCCTCAAGAGTCCTCTTGTACCTCATACCAACCCTTTTAATGTCCCTTATCTTCATGAAGTCACTAACCATCTTCAATAAAAGCTATTCTAAGAGATTATAGATAGGCAAATCAAAAAGTTGGACTTGAAGATGAAAGGACTTAAAGAGAGCCAAAATCAAGAGGTTGAAGATAAAGAGAGATTTATGCTTAATAAATCCCCATTATCCTCTCTTTAATAACCTTTAGCTGGTCTATCTTAGAAGTCTATCCAACAATGTATTCAAAATAATAATGAGACACTAATTGAGAAGATTGAAAATTAGTTTTCAACTATTGAAGATCCTCAAGAAGACCATGAGAAAGATGAGGTGTTTGTTGAAGAAAATGTCTCTCCCATTGCCCAATTCAATTTGATATCTCTACAAGAGTTCCTTTAATAACCATCCATTCCCAAACCCATCCATGATCCATCCATGATACTTCATAATCCCTTTCCAACTTAGGAAATTTCCCATCACCCTCCCACCACATCCCTTCTTGAATAGGAATCTATCCTATGGGAGATAAGTGAAGAGGATCAATCTAAAGTTGTAGCTAATGAAGATGATTCAAGTGTCTATGATAAAGAATTCACTATCAGTACTCCCCTTAATGAAGACAAACACAAATTAGTCTTTTTGAATGAAGAAAGAGATGTTCTAGATTAGTTTTTAGCTACCCATGAAAATAATGCCAAGATTGCTACATTGTCTAATGAAGAGGTTGATTAAGACAAGGAAGATAAGGTTTTTTATGGGAATTCCATATTGACTGAGTTTGTTGAGTCTCATGAGTAGGTTCAAAGAGATGTGAAGGAAATGTGGCAAACCTATTTACACAAGTTTAAGGAGTATGAAATTTTTAAGGAGAGGTCACCTATTAAAGAGAAAAATCAGATTGTTTGTGAGGAATTTAAGACTCTTAGTGAGAAAACATGTCTTGAATAACACCACCAAGAGTCTTAAGTCTATGATGGAGAAATTTATGATGACTATGACACTCTTGAATATGATCAAATGATTGAATTTGAAAAATCAATAGAGGTTGAAGTTGTTGCTACCTTCATAGACCAAGATGATATGTGGTAGAATTTTAAAGAGATTTGAAATGATTTTGAGGCTCTTCAAGGGCCTATAGCTCCTATTGGTTAGATTGGGGATATTCTAGAGGCTGCATTACTTCTTGAAGAACAAGGCAAAAATATTTAGGGTACTATGTTTAGAGATGTTCCTATGGATCAAGAAGTGGTCATGTTTGAGATAGGCACAAGCATAAAGAGACATCATGAGAAGGAGCTTGACCCATAAGAGGAATTCACCTTCATAGGTGATTGGTTTTCAATTTCCATTACTTCATTTAAGAACATGCCAAGAGGAGTGGCATTTAAGAAGAAAATGAAGACAACAAGAGAAAAGATCAAGAAGCAACTTATTTCATGTCATCCTTCATTTCATGGAGCAAGAGATAGTACAAGATTGATCTAGGAGGAAGAATTTGTATGTACTTAGTTTGGTTATGTTATTCTTGTGTTCCCTATGTGCTTGATAAAACATGTGTGTGTCTTGCTATTTGCCTTGTGTATTATTGTCCTTGTTTGTGTGTGTTTGAAGGTCTAATAATTTTGTTGTGTTATGATCAAGGTTTATTCAGTTTAACATTGAGTTCAAATGACTCCATTGGCCAATGGAAGGACAAGGTTACTAGTCCATTTAGCATTGCAGGCATGCTGGTCCCTTTTAGGTTGAAAATTTCATGGGATTATAAAAAATTGTATGTGGTCTTGTCATGGTCTTAAATGGTCATAAATAGTCTTCATATGGTCACATTGATCATTTCTTAGCATTGTGCAAAGTTTGATCTCATGTGTATTTGTCTAGTCCTAAGGGTCATTTATGAGCTCCTAATGTTTTCAAACTTAGTCAAATTCCTCATATAGTTTAAAGTCATTATAAAAGGCTATTGATGTGTATTTAAGGTCACAATATCATGTTTTAACCTTTCACCATGTTATTATATGCTAAAATGACATTTTGGCCACCTTTTGGGCTTAATACGAGGATTTGTACACACATTTTCAAAGGAAAAACATTCCAAGTGTCATAATGTGCATGAGTTTAGAGGAAGTTAGATAATCAGTTGCATGTTAGAATTAGTTAGTTACCTCAGTTTAGACTCCAAAGAAGCAGTTCAAGACACTTGTATGACCTTACAAGATCACTTTTTAGTTGAAACTAGTTTATAAGTGTTCTTTCATCTTTTGTACGTCATATTATAGCCTTGGATAAGTTTTTAGGTGCAACATATGCACTAAAATATCTCTCTCCTCCATCATTCCCTTCACAAGCTCATGAAGGATGTTTTTAGATGCATGGTATAGGCCGTATAGGTGGAGTTGGGGGATAATATTTTAGATAGAGTTTGGGACCCATATGGGATTCTAATTTTTGGTATTTTTCATCAAATTTATCTCCTTTACTTTATGAACAATTGCTAAGGAGATAAATTTCTTTTTGAAGACTTAAATCCCTATAGGATGAGTTTTGTGAAACTAAAATATAAGAGTGAGATCATTGGATGCATGAAAAAAATGGAAAAGGTTATTAGAGGTCTAAATCACCATCTTACATGTTCACCCACTAGGTTATCATGTGTGGGAGGTATCTTGGCAAGAAAAGCTACTCTTTTGCATGGTGCAAGTGACTATCAATATTATCCATTATTTCAAAGTTTATATAGGGTTCATAAGAGTTCAAGTGTTGATTTAACATGTTTATCCCTCTTTACATTCAGTAAAATTTCTCCAATCACTTGGGTACTGTCCATAACACTCTCTAAGTGTCATTATGCTCCTAGCTTGAAGACTGTGCATATGGAGTTATATGTAATAGTGGAGTAATAAGGTTTTATTTTGAATTTCCCAAGGGTGTATAATAGTCTTGGACTAATGAGTAAAGAAATTAAATATCAATGAAGTGGTATTCATCTCAGTAACTCTATATTATACCTCTTTTAAGTCCAAAGCATAAGGAATGCAGACCTACATGTCTGCATTGTAATAAATTATGTTGAATTGCACAATAAAACTTGAGATAAAAAACCTATGAATGGAGGTAATTATATGATTGTATTTTTGGTTAAAAGTAAGAAATAATGAAGAAGATATGTACATTAAATTTCAATGCATAAGACCCACTAAATAGACACCTACAACCACACGTTGAAAATGTGCAAAAGGTAGTGTGTGCTCATAAAATATGAGGTGTCATGGGAAATATGAAGAGGTGGTATACACTCAAAAATAGTATAAAAGTAATTAAGAGGCTTGAGGATTTTATTTTAAGACCTAAAACCCTTAAATATAGTTAGACTATCATAAAATCACCTACCACTCTAATGCTCACAAACAGGTCCAAGTTCAAGACAAGGACCAAAAGTTGTATAATGCTATTAGAAGGGAAATTGAACCTTGTAATAACTGATAATGAGCCCTTAATGAGGTTTGGATATTATAGGTGCCATGGTGGAGTTGAAAAGTACAAACTTAAAACCCTCATGCACTCAAACCCCAAATCTACACCTATAGTCACCTTTTGAGATGGTAGTTTTGAATAGTGTATGTTTGTGAGGGTAGGTTCTAGACAATATTTGAAGGTTTAAGTTACCAAATATAAACAAGCCACGTATATTTTAATTATATTTTCAATGGAATTTCTCAACACAAGAATGCACTAAAACTTCTTCAATCACCATCTATAGGTTGTTAGAATGAGCAGGGTAGTTTCAAGCCTATAAGAGGATGACAAAACATGTATGAAAGAGTTATTAGAGACTATTGTGGATTATAAATAGGTTTTATAGATCACTGAAGGTCTAATTTATCTAAAGGAAGGTTAAAATAAGAATTTATTTTCTATAAGCCATCTTAAAACTCTACCTGCTCAGCTAGTCACATATAGGTTTGTTTACTTTTGAGAGGTATTTTCTTGTATGAAGAGGTCTAAAGGTCTATAGGAGGACTGATGAAAAAAAAATTGAATATGATTTTACAATGATATCATAGATCTATTTTATCTCAAACACATCAATATACAATGTAGTTTTGATAAACTTTGTTTTAGGCCAAATAGGTTCAACTAAATGCACATACCTATAAGGCCAGTCATGAGAAAGGTGCATAGCTAAAGTGATTTGAGGGCCTTGAATACCTTGAGGATGGATTAAGGAGTATGTAAATACATCCTATGAATTCCTATATCCCTAACAGTGGGAGAAAAGAGAAAACATAGTTAGCTAGGGTATTTGGTGTAAGTTGGCTTGAGAACCCTTGGTATCAACTAGTGGTGTGTACAGAGAGTTTGAAGAAGAGATGTAACAAAAGAATCATTAGAGAGATTAAAGTGGATATTTTTGACCTATGGAGTCATTGGTAACTCAAATTCAAACTCAGAACATCATATATATGCTCCTAGACCTCACAAACACACAATCTACTAGCCAAGGGTCTCCTAAACTTGTTCATATCTTTCCTAATAAGATGCATTGTGTAAAAATGAGTTTATAGGTGTTACATAGGTTAATAAAATTTTGTATTTGGGCATTAGATATTGATTTCGTAGACCCTACTGTATGATCCATTGTTAAGACCCTAAGACACTTTCAAGCTACTTAGGAGAGCTAGAATGACCTCATTAAGGAAATGGTGTTTCTAAAGACCAAATATGGATTAAATGAACTTCCAAATAACCTAGATAGTCTTCAAAACTCTCCTGAGCATCACCCCATGCCACTAGTTTATACTATAGGTAAGGAATTATATGGAATAGGCTAAAAAGGTTATTTTAATCTACTTAGGAGGACCATATAGGGTGTTAGGAGATCAAATTCAACATGGATGATACTCAAGAGGTCCTAAAACTAAATAACATGTTTATTTAAGTTTACACACATGTGGGTAGCTTGTGGAGCCAAAATTTAGTCTTTAGGGAGGGAGGTCTAATTAAGACCTAGTTAGGAGAGAGAAAGACATAAAATGGCACTTTCACTCACTTTTAGGACCTAATATTTGACATAAAGTTATAAGGTCACATTGGGTCATATAATATTCCTTAAATTTATTAGTAACATCCATATAAATCTATATACAATGAGGTTTGCATTATTTTAGGGCTACAAAGAATAAGGCCAATTTGGAGCTTTTGGTGTAGAAAAAATTCTTGGGGTTAGTTTGAGACCTCAAAATGATTTTTTTTAGGTCTATTATGATTTTACTATACCATAAATAGAGAGAGGATGATTTGGATAATATGAATTCAATTTTTGACACTTGTAAGAAAGATTGCCCTAGTGAGATGAAGGGGTTTCTAGACACCTAATCATATAAATGATGATTGCTACTGAGATGTTAATTAAGGGAGTGTATAAAATTGATGAGAGGTTTCAAATAATATGGGAATATGTAAATCAAGAAAATTTGATGCCTGAAGTGTGCCATTTGTCCATTCACAATACAAGACAAAAAGCAGCTTTAGAAAGCAAGACAATGTGTCAAGGAAGCATTCTAATTCCTACACCACTTAGATCAAGGGAGAATATTAAGAGGATATAAATATGGTATTTAGGACATATTGATAAAATTTCATATCCAATCTCTTTATTATAACTCATGAAGCACCTCTCTCTCTCTCTCTCATATGCCCTTATCTTCTTCTCTACCACTTGTGTTATATATTCAACCTTAATTATCTATGTTTATATCCTCCACCTAGGTATGGTAAAGCCTTTCTCATTTTGAGCCTTTGATAAATAAAGAACAACCTATTTTACCTTCTCCATGGATTGGTTTCGATATGCATGTTGGGGGATCAAACCAACAATAGATTACAATTGTGACAGCAATAAACGCGAAATTAAATCAGATTGACAAGTAATTAGAATGATAATAGCAAGAACAAGAGATACAAGAAAACACCTTGAAAACTTGTATTAACAAACTCTTTACAAAAGGAATACAATTGAAGAAAGCTTCTTTCTTCCACACCTCTCCTAGATGTATAGATCTCTCAATAGATCTCTATTCCTCAAGAGCTATCTCTCTCAAGAACAATCAACTCCAACAAGCCTGGATTGATTCAATTCTGTACTGTTCTTCACACACCAATTCTTCTACAATACACTAACTACTACAAAGCTAAGAAGATCTAATTCTTCATATAGAATTAGGAGACTTGAGCATGTACTTCCAACAAACAATTAAACCACTTAAACAAGGGCTCTAAAAATAGTAATGCCAATAATAGAGACGCGAGCTTGAGTCTCCAACTCAAACTTATCATGCAAACACTCACTTCTGTCCACGGAAATAACTTTTTGGACACGCAGGTAACCGACGTCGATTCCTGTTGCTTGTCTATGACCGCCGTCAGCCAATTCTCTACCGACGTCGGCATCTCTGCAACTGCCTGTGACCAACGTCGGTCACTCCTAACCAACGCTGGTGTCTGTGTAGACCCGAACCTAATAATGAATGCTCCTTGGTGAAGTTTTTAGCTCCACACCCTAACAATCTCCCACTTGGAGATAAACAGCTGCACCAGTACTTGTACAGCAACATCTTCTAGCTCCACCATCTTCAACTCAATCATGAAGACCAATAGAAGTTGAATGAAGATTCAACTTCTCCTTTGTAACCAACTTGGTTAACATATTAGCAGGATTCCTATCTGTATGGATCTTCTCCAGATTCAACTCACCATCTTCCAATACCTGTCGTATGAAGTGATACCTTAGCTGTATGTGCTTTGTTCTTGAATGAAAGGCTGAATTCTTAGCCAAATGGATTGCACTCTGACTGTCACTATACAATCTACAACTCTCATGCTCCCTACCAAGCTCATCCATGAACCGTGTCATCCATATCATTTCCTTGCTAGCTTCTGTGGCTGCAATATACTTTGCTTCTGTAGTTGACAAGGCAATAACCTTCTGCAACTTAGATATCCAGCTAACCGCCGTTCCACCTACAGTAAATACATAACCTGTAGTGCTCCTCCTGCCATCCAAATCACCTGCCATATCTGAATCTACATAACCATGTAGAGAAGTATCTGAACCTCCATAGCATAAGTGCCTACTGCTGGTTCCTTTCAGATATCTAAGGATCCACTGAACTGCTTTCCAATGTTCCTTACCTAGATTGGCCATATACTTACTTACAACTCCCACTGCTTGGGCAATATCCGGTCTAGTACACACCATTGCATACATCAAACTCCCTATTGCGAAATAATATGGAACCTTACTCATGTACTCTACCTCATCATATGAATTAGGACATTGTTCTTTACTCAACTTAAAATGTTCAGCCAAAGGTGTGCTTACCGGTTTGGCATCCTGCATATTGAACCGTTTCAACACCTTGTCCACATAATCTTCTTGAGACAATATCAACCTGTGATTTTTCCTGTCTCTCTTAATGCTCATGCCAAGGATTTTCTTTGCTGCTCCCAAATCCTTCATAGCAAACATTTGAGTTAATTTTACCTTAAGCTCTGAGATATCCTGCATATGTGATCCTGCAACCAGCATGTCATCTACATACAACAATAGAATAATATATCTACCATTATCAAATCTCTTGAAATACACACAATGGTCTGATTGACACCTACTGTAGCCATGCTCAGTCATAAACCTATCAAATTTTAAGTACCATTGCCTAGGAGCTTGCTTGAGGCCATACAAGCTTTTCTTCAACCTGCACACAAACTTCTCCTTACCCTTGACCTCGAATCCTTCTGGCTGTTCCATATAGATTTCCTCATCCAAATCTCCATGAAGAAACACTGTCTTAACATCTAGCTGCTCAAGATGCAAATCCTCAAAAGCAACCAAAGACAAAACAACCCTTATTGAAGTCATTTTAACAATAGGAGAAAAAATCTCACCAAAGTCAATACCTGGCTTTTGTGCAAATCCTTTTACCACTAATCTGACCTTATATCGCATCTGTCCATTCTCACCTTCCTTCAACCTGTAGGTCCATCTGTTCTTAAGTGTTCTCTTACCAGCTGGCAATTCAACCAAATCCCATGTTTGGTTCTCTCTTAAGGACTCCAACTCCTCAACCATGCCACACTCCCACTCACTCTTGGACTCCACCTGTATTGCTTCTTCAAAACTCTCTGGTTCTCCACCATCGGTTAGCAATAAAAAAAAAATAAAGAAGGAGAATATCTAATTGGACGCTTACTCACCCTTTCTGACCTCCTGATGGGTGTCTGAGACTCATCCACAACACGCTGTCCACCCAAATTCTCTGACAGTGACCGACCTCGGTCACCTGTAGACCTGTAACTGGCTGACGTCGATTCTTCCTGACCGACCTCAGTACCTGTACGGCCGACGTCGGTCTCTGTATGGCCGATGCTGGTTTCTGTCCTGCTAACGCCGATTCCTAACCTGCCGACGTCGGTCTCTGTGTTTTCTTGTAAGTGATTATTTATTTTTCTCGCGAGCTCATCTTGGACTTTTACCTCATCCAATTCACCATTGCTCTGCTCAGATTGATTCAACTTCCTTAGCTGATCACAATACATCACTCTTTCATTGAAAACAACATCACGGCTCCTGATTACCTTGTTAGTTTCTAGATTCCACAATCTGTAACCAAAATCATCTGAGCCATAGCCAATAAACGTGCATCTCATAGACTTAACATCAAGCTTCTTCCTATTTTCTTTATCTATGTGCACAAAGGCTTCACAACCAAAAAACTTTGAGATATGAGAGATCAACCTTTTTACCTGTCCATGCCTCTTTTGGAATACCACCATCCAAAGCTGTAGAGGGTCCTCTGTTAATCAAGTACACTGCAGTGTCAACAGCTTGTGCCCAAAATTGTAAGGGCAAACCGGCATGCAATCTCATACATCTTGCACGCTCCATTATTGTCCTGTTCATCCTTTCAGCAATACCATTCTGCTGAGGTGTCCTTGGAACCATCCTTTGCCTACGGATTCCATGCATGTAACAATAATCCTTGAACTTATGACTGCAGAACTCACCGCCATTGTCTGATCTCATGCACTTTAATCTTTTACCTATTTCATTCTCAACCATAGCTTTCCAAACTTTAAAAGTATAAAATACATCAGATTTCTTTCTAATACAATAGATCCATACCTTCCTTGTGGCATCATCTATGAAAGATACATAGTACTGTGATCCTCCAATGGAAGCAACCTGAGCCGGTCCCCACACGTCTGTGTGAACAAGCTCCAACTTGTGCCTCTTCTTAGTAGACCCAGTTTTGAGAAAACTAACCCTTTTCTATTTTCCAAATACACAGTGCTCACAAAACTCTAGATCTATGCCTTTTAAATCTGAAAGCATACCTTTAGACTTAAGAATTGACATCCCCTTCTCACTCATGTGGCCAAGCCTTGAGTGCCACAATTTAGCATCCACATCTGAAGTAGATAATACAGAAGGAGATTTGTTAGTAACACAATTACACAAGTAGAGAGTACCTTCTCTCTTACCTCTGGCCATAACAAGTGCACCCTTGGTCACCTTCCAAGATTCTGCTGTGAGAGTTACTGTACAACCCTCATCCCCTAACTTTCCTACAGAGATCAAATTTCTCTTCAAGCTAGGAACATGCATCACATCTCTCAACACCCATGTGTTGTTATTCTACATCTTCAGCTGCACTTTACCTTTGCCAATTATTTTACAGGGCTCATCATCCCCTAGATAAACTATTCCTAAATCTCCATGGATATAGTCACTGAAATATTCCCTGTTAGGAGTAGCATGAAAAGATGCACCAGAATCTAATACCCAAGATTCTATATTATTATGCAGAGAGAAAATTAAAGCATCCTGTGCAATACCTGCAATCTTGGCTTCTTCCTTTCCTTCGTGCTGGTTGTCCTCCTTGGACTTTGACCAACAATCTCTGCTTATGTGCCCCATCTTTCCACAATTCCAGCATTGTGGCTTCCTGCCATTTCTGGATTTAGATCTGCCTTTCCCCTTTGATTTGGATCTTGCTCTGCCTTTCTTGCTCTTCTCTTTCTGCCTTCCCCTGCTCTCAAAACTTAAAGCATTCTTGGATGCCTCTTCTGTGCTTTTCCTACGTATTTCCTCATTCAAGATAACACTAACAACATCCTCTACTTTCAAAATATTTGATGCAGATGCAGTATTACTTACTGCCATTACTAAGCCATGCCAGCTTTCAGGCAAAGAACATAATATCAAAAGAGCTTTTATCTCATCATCAAACACTATATTCACTAAACTTAATTGATTCACAATACCATTGAAATCATTCAGATGAGTAGAAACAAATCCACCTTCATTCATATGCAAATTAAATAACTGCTTCATAAGATATACCTTATTGGAAGCTGAGGGTTTTTCATACAAATTTGCTAACGTAGTCATCAACTCTACCGTAGACTTTGCCTGTGATAAATTGGATATCACAGTGGATGCTAGACTCAGTCTTATAGAACCCAGAGCCTTTCTGTCAAGAACTTCCCATTCTTCATCCTCCATGTCTTTGGGCTTCTTTGTAATACCTCCTAATGGTAAGTAGAGATCTTTCTGATACAGATAGTCCTCTATCTGCATTCTCCAGTGTTGGTAATTTTTGCCATTGAACTTTTCCATTCTCAATTTACTTTCATCTGCCATTGCTTCTCCCACTCAAATAGAAATCCCTACAGAAACTCCTGTGAGAACCTGTAATCAATACACACTACACAGATCTGAACTACCTGTTAGTGAAACTGAACTTTGATACCAAATATCAAGCTCTGAACTTGTAACCAAGGCTCTGATACCACTTGTTGGGGGATCAAACCAACAATAGATTACAATTGTGACAGCAATAAACGTGGAATTAAATCAGATTGAAAAGTAATTAGAATGATAATAGCAAGAATAAGAGATACAAGAAAACACCCTGAAAACTTGTATTAACAAACTCTTTACAAAAGGAATACAATTGAAGAAAGCTTCTTTCTTCCACACCTCTCCTAGATTTATAGATCTCTCAATAGATCTCTATTCCTCAAGAGCTATCTCTCTCAAGAACAATCAACTCCAACAAGCCTAGATTGATTCAATTCTGTACTGTTCTTCACACACCAATT
Source organism: Torreya grandis (assembly GCA_037957365.1). Lineage (NCBI taxonomy): Eukaryota > Viridiplantae > Streptophyta > Pinopsida > Cupressales > Taxaceae > Torreya > Torreya grandis. The sequence goes on along the minus strand of JARHVA010005770.1, from coordinate 1,068,544 downwards.
CTTCTACAATACACTAACTACTACAAAGCTAAGAAGATCTAATTCTTCATATAGAATTAGGAGACTTGAGCATGTAATTCCAACAAATAGTTAAAACACTTAAACAAGGGCTCTAAAAATAGTAATGCCAATAATAGAGACGCGAGCTTGAGTCTCCAACTCAAACTTATCATGCAAACACTCGCTTCTGTCCATGGAAATAGCTTTCTGGACACGCAGGTAACCGACGTCGGTTCCTGTTGCTTGTCTGTGACCGCCGTCGGCTGATTCTCTACCGACATCGGCGTCTCTTCAACTGCCTATGACTGACGTCGGTCGCTCCTGACCAATGCCGGTGTCTGTGTAGACCCGAACCTAATAATGAATGCTCCTTGGTGAAGTTTTTAGCTCCACACCCTAACAATGCATGCTTGATTAGTTGATCTTACTAAGTGATAGGTTTACTTCCTTGGATTATTTTCATTTTTTAACATTCATGTTTAGTTTGGAATGCTTTTTTTAGGTATTTTTAGTGTTAAAATGGAGTGTGTAGAGGTTTAATGAATTATCTTTTCATTAGTGTCATGTCATGACCTCTTGACTAGTCATCCTAGCTCAAGCATGTTTCACAAACCTTCATGAGAAACATTGATATAGAGATTCAAATTTATATTAGTGTCATGTGAAGGTTAGTCTCTTATTTTAATTTCAATTATAATTGGTTGGTAGAGACTAGTTCATATTTTTTGCATCACCTCCATTAGAGTAGGTTTCTCTCCCTTTTCCTAGCAAGCATTAGAGTAGTATTTGAGCCTAAGTGATTCATCAAGGGGATATAGACCTTTAACCTAGAGACTCACCTCTATAATAGGGTACCAAAAACCTTGAATTATTTCCATGTTACATAAAATTTGGAAGGCTTGAACTACATTCCAAAGGGTGCAAATTTGATCCTTAACAGTAAGTATTCCTAACTCTTACTCTTAAAATTTTGTTAGATAGATATTGCAAAAAGTAATAGGTTGAGTGTATTAATTCTTGATTATAATTATCTCTAAATTCACTTTAATATATTTTTACTTTGCATGTTATGTTTTATTTGTTTAATTATTCCCCTTTGTGCCACAAGCTATAGTGAGTACTAGATTATATTTATTTTTATGTATTGTAGGCATAACTAGGGTTATTGTGTGATGCTACTTGAATAGAGGTTTTTGAAACCTGTCTAGTTGTGTTATGTGATAATATATCCCTTATTTAGGTTTAGTGAATTTAATCTGGTCGTGTAAAAACATAAATATTTATGCAATGAGTTATTAGTAAGATTACCTTATCTGATCTTGGAGTTCACTACTTAGGACAAGTTGTATATTTATCCTAATTTGTTACATACATATTCTTTTATTCATCATTTATATTAATTTTATTTATCTATGAAAGGTATTTATGTACCCATCATGAAATTTTTGTAATGTATGTGTCATTAGGAATTAAAACCCACGTGGGTTTGATATTTCCTAGCTCTTCACCTTGTTGTAAACATCTACCATACACTTTTACAAGAATGATATTGTATCAAAATTTATTATTATTGTGAAACAATTCTCAAGAATCTCTTGCTTTTTTATTCTTGAGGCTTTGATTTTATCCTCTATTCCACTAACATGTATCTATTCATACAATAAAAATACCCCATTACAAATTTCAATAAATATAAAAAAATGAATATGAGTATAAACATGTCTTACATTATTATCCTCCCTTAATTAGTTTTCACTATCATCCTCTAATATCCATATATGATTCACCTTCATTTATATCTCCTAATCTATTACCCATGACTTGTGTATTCAAAATAAGTGAGGTAGTTGAGACTACCAAAAAAATATAGGAAAAATAAAATATTATAATATCCCCACTGGGGTCTAACTAGCAATATGGGAATTTTTTCCAAACAACATATACTTTAAATATATTACACCCTGAGAATCTAATCAATGATCATACAAAATACTATAAGTGTGATAACTGTAAATGAAATAGACTACATCATACATCATTGATCACTATCATCAATATAAACACATCATAAAACAAACATAAAAAGTAATTACAAATAGCTAGCCATGACTTGTACAATATAAAACCACTACTATCAATCCATATTAAATAGGTAATTATAGCTCTTCAAGACAATGTTTTCAATAATAAATAAAATATAATACAATGTACATAAATAAGGTACATGGCTCCCTAATGCATGATTTTCTCAAACTCTCTTATATCTGTGGCAATCTCAAGTGTCATCTCCAAAGTATTAATACTCTAGGGATGGATAACACAATCTAAGCACTTTTCCACACCAACCATGGACCAACAATCCCCCATACTAATCCCATCAGGGAATGGCCTTCCCTTCACAGATGAGTAGATAGTGATGGTGTATGAATATATAGAGATAAGATAATACACGTGTGTTGTATGATTTCTAAAACTAAACATGTGGTGTATCATAGAAACCCATTTTATTCTAAGATATTATACAAACATGTAAATCATACTCATGAAAAGACAATGTCTCACTAAACATATTTTGGCGAAATTTCTCAAGAATTATAAATAATAGCGATATATAAATAAGTCAAAATTCATACACACCACTTGATTGGATTGCCTTCATCTAGAATTGTGATGCTAATAAGCCAGTGAAGTACATCTCACTCCGTACTTAATATCAACAATGCAAGATTGGTTAAACATAATATAACCAAAAGTTTTAGACAATTTACCTCCTACTAGTAATCATATCACATAACATGTTAATCATAGGATAATATAAAATAATACATTTATTCCATCAAATGTATGAATAAATCTCACATTATTTTTTATCCCATATTAAAAATAATAACTACAATTTATATTGTTTGAGTAAAATACACTTTCAACTATAGATTCTAACTATCACAATTAGTTTCCAACATACAACACCCTATGATAACCCATATTATCATAGTTTAGTGTTATAAAATATAACTACTAATTTTCCATGAGTCATATTATGATAGTCTTAAATACATGGAAACATAAGATTTTATACAAGCAACTAGATATAATAAAGCAAATCACAGTTTCCAAAAAATACATAATATTATATCCTAGCATTCATTACACTCTCAAGGGTCATAGGCATGCATACATAAAGTCCTACTAACTATCATAAAATATCCTATTCAAATAAATAACTAAATTGCATACATTTATTCCGTAAAAAATATGAATGAGTTATAGGTATATCAATATTAGTTTGCTACCACTCGGGTATGACATAGATTTATACTGTAGTACTCTATGACATCCCATAATATCATAACTCATTGTATATGAACACAACTACATAATTACACATAACCAAACTTATGATTTCAAGAATCAAAAGACCCACAATCATAAATAATAATTAAGAAAGTATGGGATTATACCACCTAGGTATACCCTATGTTTAAACTATATACTACTATAACTTATAAGTACACATCAAGATACACTATTATATGCAATAGATGTCTAAAATTTTTTACATATTAACACTCTCATAATATGTACCGTACATAAGTATTCAATGATATATATATATATATATATATATATATATATATATATATATATATATATATATAAACTAAAAATCAATCATACTATTTGTAGATAAACAAATAACTCATAAACCCATTTTAATGTTTCATTTAAACATCTCATTCTGTTTCTAGGAGACTACTTTCTTATGGTTATACTTCCATCCCCCTATACACCTTAAGACTCAATATAACCACCCATTTAGCTACAAACTTAGACATATAACCCAATACACTTATATATGTAATATTTTTATATGGTTTCTTAAGTCCATGAATAAATATGTTTCCTATATAAGAATAAATGTATAACATAATATGTACTATATACAAATGATAGACAAATACTATATCAAAGGATAAATATATTCCTAAGTCAAGGACTTCATGTGATTTTAAAAATAGTTATACAATCTTGATCAAAATATATATTGATGATATTTATAAGATAAGGGATTTTTCAATGTAAAACTACTTCATAGTTCTTATGATTAACTAGATAGATTTTCATCCTGACTCATCCAAAACATACCAAACTTTGCCCACAAGTTCTTAAGGCAACATAGTCTTTCGTATTTTGGTTGCATACGAGTATTTGAAAATATACTAATTGATATAAAAAAATATGCAATAGGTGTGCATAAGTAATATAATATTATACAAAAATCTATAAAATAGTTTACACTATCAATAAAATTATAAACATAGGCATATTATATATATTTATGCACCCTAAAAACATATATTATAAAATACATACATAAATCCCATACTACCATTTTATTTATTTGATGAGAGTCCCAACTAGTGTAGTATTTACCTTTGCCCCAATATTGTTATATGGATACTATATGTATACTTATCTATATGTACTCAATTTTAGTTATGGTTCTTATCTACATACATTTATAGATACATTACACTATAAACCCATTATATTTCTATAAAGTTCATATCAATGGTCATAATCAATTGAGAAGATATTAATAGTGATTCTACCAAGGCATAAGTATTTTCATACCTCTCATGTCAATATTACATATTTTCTTATACCACATAAATATGCATGATGTCCCTTGTAGATTAGATACTTGTACATATATAATATCCCTAAATATTTTCTCAAATTATCATTATTAAAACATAAAATATCACATGGTAATAATACATATATACTAGATAAATATGATTAACTAAAATATACGTATAATCAGCTAACTATCATATAATGATACACCTGAACTTAATAAAGTGATTTGTCATTTCAAATTTTAGTTTTTTGAATTTTATTTGAGGATGCTCTATATTTTATACCATTTACATCCACCTATGGATCATTGTATTCTAAATAAACATAAGACCCACTCACATGCAAATTCAATAACATGAATACTAAAATGTTCACTAAATAAAGCCACACGTGTAAGCCAATTCAATAATATGAATATTATTTTCTCTACCTATAGATACATAATTTAGAATACATATTTGTAATACTGAATACAATGACCTTAAAATATAGTGATCTAGACTCTCTTTGAAGTATAGTGATCTAGACTCTCTTAGTAAGCATTTTTAAGTGATTGCATGATATTTATAATTATATTCCACTATATAATTCATTGTAACCAGGTGGATCATTGATTTACTAAGTGCATTACTATTTTAATAAGAAATTTTTATAAGAATATTTTACCCAGCCATGTGAAATAACAAAATCGTTGCATGGCAGGTTCAAGTCACCATTTTATTTCCATGGCAATGTATAGGGTGATGGAGAATTTGTTTTGACTTAGATCCTAGTAGTTTATGCCTTTGTATCTATACATATCAAGGATTTAGATCTAATGGTAAATGATAAATATTTATACAAACATATCGATAATAATGTAGATTGGTTTAATATCCATATACAGATTGATGCCTCAAAAATACATAATTTATTCAGATATATATTGTACAGATATATTTTATATAATTATGTCTATTTGGTTTCTATCCACACCAAATCATTATACAAAAATGTATACAATAATGCAAATCAACTATATAGGAACATATATGTCGATGCTTCTATAAAGGTATTCAAAGTGGAAGTCACCTAGTTTGGTTTATTCAAAGCTTTTCTATGGGACATCTAGGCTGTATATAGGTAGGAATTAGTTTATAAATAACTAGATATCTTTATTTTTAATCTCTATTAAATAAAAGTATGTGGTTCGATGCGTATGTCTGGTTCAACAATAACTTCCCTTACAAAAAATGCCTAATTTAATAATTCTTTGCCAAATTCAATCAATGATAATTGATTATTTAAACACACAGAATTAAGTTTTTTCCAAGAGTCCAAACACCTACCTGGCAACCTCTTGACTGTCTTTGATTTCTCTCAATTCTCCACCAATGCCTTTTTTCCTCTTTGAATCCTCTGAGTGCCATGCCTTTTCTTCACCTTCTTAAAATTCTTTTTTCTCTCTCTGATATTCTCTATATATTATAAAGGTGGTCTTATTTTTAAAAATATTTTTCTCTTATTTTTTTGTCTTTCCTTTATCTCATTATTTGATGTATTTTTTTTTTTTTAAATTTCCTTCATATTTTTCATATTTTCCTCTAAATTAGAATTTCTAATTTTTTGTTCACTAATTATAAAAATACGTAATTTAATTAACATCCTCTATTTCCATATAATTTTAATTATAATTTCATAAATTAATAATCCATATTAAATTTAACTGAGCAAATGACATTTTTACTTAGCATTTAATGATCACACATGTTAATCATGTAAAATGAGCTCCTTTAATCTATTTAAACTATACTAGTAAACCATGAAAATTATGTATTTAATGCAATCAAATATAAACACACTTTATTACCCATTTCATTATGCATTTCTAACATGTGCTAACTACTATGGTGTGTGCAGGGTTCTAGCCAGTTTATCTATCGTCATCTAACATCTCCATCTATGTCACCCTCTCTGAGGATGTGCTCCCTCCATCATGCTTTGATGGATGATTTATCCTACATCAACCTCACAACAAGAAATTAGTTACATCATATCAACATGATATGCATACATTATAAAATATAACTTGAAATAACACATCAACATGTTTGTAATGTAAACACTTACACTACAACTAACTCACAACAATGCAAACATGTAATCTAAGTAATATCCTACTATCCCATAATAACATATATCTTGAATCTTAGTTAAAAACAACCAAATACAAATTTATCAACTATAAATATCCACAAATAATCAGATGTTTTTCTCGGTGAGGAATTGGGATGTAATGGATATAAGTGGAAAAAACTTTTCATTAAACTCTCTATCATTTTTGTTGGTGAGATCGCTCACACCATGCCCTACTTCATAGATAACAACCTTTCTTATTCTATATTTCATTAGATACAAATTAATGACATGTTTAAAAGTGTATCCTTGTAATGAAAATGGACAATTGCATATGGACATGAGTGATGTTTCATGATATACCTGATGACACAGTGTATTCTCTCTATGACCATATACCCAATCTATATTATTGTTAGTACTATGAAAGGTGACATTTTAGTATGTAATTTTAAAATCTTTAAACCACAAAATATTAAAAATTTTATCAACCTTGAAGTTCCTATAATATTCATTTTCCTTTCATATTTTGATCCACCAATAGTATATATAAACAATCATGGTTGTTTGGTGAACTAACTAATCTACCTTGCAACATGTAGAAGTTTTTATCTTACTCAATAAATGGTTTTTTAGATGTGAATGATATTATTCAATGACTAAATTTGTTTATTTATCAGTGTGTTTAATGGTATGATAACATCTTGATATTATTTCAATCTTGTGAAGCCAATGCTGCTCTTACTATTAAAAGAAGGCTTGTGTGGATCGATAAATCTCTAAAAACTATCTCAAATCCATGTTTATAATTTATTCATCATCGTATCTATGCATAATGTATCCCAATTCACATAACATCTCATGTATAACATCATATTGTATCAGCTTTTATTCAAATTCTTCAATGATGCATTACACACATGCCAACTACATAAATAAACTTCCCAATTGAATTTTTTTTTGCATAATAAAATAAGTTTGTAAGAATTTTAAAGATATGGTAAAATAGTATATATTAAATTTATCATAAAATCTTCATTATGACTATATAAATAATAAAAACACACCTAATTACTTTTATCTTTGCATTGACATTGTCTACCATGAATGTTAGTGTCAATTTTTTATACTATTATATGGTTCTTCTTTCACATGTTTAGCTTGCTTAGGTATTATAATAGGTCATTAGGAAAATATGGATTAACCTATTTTATAATTTTGAGTTGTTTTTTGGATTCTCTATAAATATACCTTTCCTAAATTTATTTTTGAAAATGCTCATAATGCTCAGATGTGAATATTTGATGGTTGAAGACAAGATTCTCATTGCTCATGTTTGATTTCACTTCTACAACAAACTATCTCTTATACATATTTCATTCCATATTTCACAAACATCCATGAAGTTTTGTCTATCTAGTTCTTGATCCTTGATTGTGACACACTCTAACATGGTATCGGAGTAGATCTACTAGTTGAATGTCATAGATTATATTGTGAAATCTTGATTTTTTAGCTTATATATCATAAATTTGGTATTTTTTTACCTTGTTGATTGTAGATTCAACATTTCTTAGATTTTTATTTTCTTCTAGAGACCATGGATAATCCAAAATAAAAAAATATTAAATGAAAATGATTTTTTTCAAGTCATCTTTGATCTAGTAGTATTTCACAAAAAAATGGCTTGTGCCATTAAACTCATAAGGTGTCAAAACCTATGATTGGCTATAAGTGTGACCTAGTTTCATGATAGTTGATTTCAACCTTTTCTGGAGGGTTTGGTTATGTTTTCTTGGAATCCACATAAATATGAATAGTAAGTGACTTGAATGAAAAACAAATTTATATGATTAAATGGGGTTTTTAAGAAACTTAGTTGGTCTTATATGATTTTTCATTACATTATTGGATTTGAAGTTTTTATGCATTTACAAGGTTTGATAAAAATTATTCCTTTGCACAAGCATCCTCAGGTCCTGAGGCCTATAAAGACATACCCTATAATCCAATCCCAACTTGAACACTCGATGGAGTATTACCCTTGTATGCACACTCAACATAATATGACCTCTACATTGACACATAATAAAATATAACCTTTGTACAAACACATCAAAATCTAACCCCTATAGGGCACATAATGGAATACAACACTAGCCTAAATGTTTAGTTGAATATGACACCTACAATGACACTTGGTAGAATTTGACAAGTGCCCAAATGCTCAGTAGAATCTAACACCTACGTAGATACTTCCCAAAATTTGGTGTGTAATAAGACACTTGGTAGAATCTGATACTTGCCCAAATGCTCAATGGAATTTGATTCCTTCCTATATAATTGATGAAATCTGACAACTGAACACATACATGGTAAAACCTGATGCCTACTCATATGTTTAGCATAACTTGATGACTACCTAGACACTCACCAAAACTTAATGCATATGTGAACACTACTTAGAATCTGAAATTCCTTCCTTTAAATGTAGTGACACATGCGGACATGTCAAATTTAAATAGGCAAGGAGAATTATTATTCATTTTGAAAGTTTTGAAGTGACATTAATCCCTTGATCACATTATATTATAAGGTGACATCATTGCGAGGCAATCATCCTAGGGATTAGCCCTTGGTCATATGGGATTTTTTCCTTTGGTCAAAACCAACCCAAGGGAGCTTAAATTTTATTTGGGAAGTTGGGTCCAATTTTTTTACAAGCCCAAAATGTTTTTAAGATGGAGTTTCTAAGAACTTCAAACTAACATAACTTTTAGAAGGCAACACATTTGAGGGTGCCATTTTTTTAAAGTGTGATTTTTTTAGCTCTATGCATTGGTTATATTATTTATCCTTGTAAAATTGAACCTCTATAAGTTTAGTTCTACACATACCTCTTTACTTCACTATGAATCTAAATTTGGTATATCTTCTTACACCATTCAACTATCACAAGTGGAAAAGCAAAGTACAAATCTTATTGAGGAGTAAAGGTTTATGATGAATCATGATGGGTAATAAAACATAACCAATGATTGATGTAGAGAAGGTGAAGTGGTTTAGCAGATGTGAAAAGGCTTATGGTCTATTATGCCTATCAATTTATCCTGACTTTCTCTTTCACATTGAATCTACAAATACTCCTAATATTTTTTGACCACACTATAAAAACGTTTTTGGAAGCATGATGTAATGAGGGCTCATGAGTTGGAGAATTAAATCATTAGTTTTATCCTTGGAAATTTGGTTATTATACATGACTTATTCACCAAATTCAAATAAATTATATTATAGTTGAAACTATGTGGTGTAGATAAAAATGATACACAATTGATCCTTTCAATCCTCGAAAAATTAGGTTCTCACTATTCTATTTTCATTTCAACCTCCCACACCACCAAGCATGCCCTTAGAGCTACATGGACCATGTTGTATTTAGATGATATTAATACAAAATTTACTTGGGATCAAGATAAACTTATTTATATGTGTATAATGAATTCCTCTAAATCGAATGCCTTAATTATGAGTCATGAAAAATAGAAGGCTTCAAATAGTAAGGAAAAGAAACATAATAAGAAAGATGAAGAGACAAGAAAGGGTAAATAAAATTATTCTAAGTCTAAAACATAAATTAATACCTCTTTTTTATGTAGGAAAATCAAGAGAGAGATACTCACATGTGCCTATTATAAGAAATCTAGGTATGATGAAACCAAATGTATGAAGAAACATATTGATCAACTAAAAAATATGCTTAAGAAAAATAATATAAGTGTCCTTGATTAAGTCAAACAAAGTTCATCAACATAGGAGTCTTCTAAAGTAAAATATATTAGTAATGGAAAAGGTAAAGTCAAGGCCCTTGTTGTGGTTTCATCCCAGCCTTCCACATGGATGACTGATTAGAGTGCCTCACATCACATGGATTCATCATAGAATCTTTTCACATCCTTGGAGCCTTGTTGTATGCCTTCCATTTTAGAGGGTGATGATACTTCCACAAACATTTATGGGAAAGGGTATGTTGAAGTGAGTGATGGGGACATTTTATGATGTTCTATGTGCTCCCTCATTATCCACTAATCTCCATTCTATTTATAATATCACTACATCAATTTAGGAAAGAGAGTTTAGTTCACACCTGATTTAGTGATTATTACAGAATTGCACAATAGTTCAACATTAGTAGTTGGGAAAGTTGATTAATAGTCATGATTGTACACTTTTTCACATTTTATTCATAATCAAACCTATACTACTCTAGTCACTCATATATATGGAGTGAATAAATTATTACATGTGTGATTTTTCCATCTTAACTATCACTACCTAGAGCAACCCATTCACAATGACATGGTTTTATGGTTGCTTCGTGTCTATTTTTATGATGGATTTTTCCAAACTTGCATACTTGATAAGAATCCTAAAGAGAAGTATGACAAAATAAAATCATGGAGAGTTACATAGATTTTAGAGCTAGCCCACAATGATATTTTTGGACCTTATATATAGATTTCATTTAGCAATATTAGATATATTATTACCTTAATTGGTGATTTTTCAAGGTATACATGAGTGTATTTTCTTAATCAAGAGTCTGATGTCTTTGATCACTTCAGACTTTGGCCCTTGTATATATAAATTTAATTAAAACCATCAATACTATGTGCATAAATAATGGTGGTGAGTATGTCAACCATAATTTGGATCAATTTTTCACTTCTTAGGAGATTGAAATATAATGTACATTTCTATAAAATCCTTAGCAAAATGTTTTTGGAAAACTCAAGAATAAGTCCTTGAAGGAAATGGTAAACTATATGCTACACTCCAAACATATTTCACCTCAATATTAGGCCAAGCCCATCAATTATGCTTTTTATATCCATAACTGGTTTACTCATAAATAATTGAAAGGGGTCACTCATTTTTAAGCATGGAGTGGTTTAAAAACCCACATTCTAATCACTTTTGAGTGTTTAGATTTGCTGCAATGACATACATTCCTAAGAATAAATGTAAGTTGATGAAACCTCAAAGTTGGCCTTGCATCTTCATCAGATGTCTTGAGGGTGTTAAGGGATAATGTTTAGTATCTATCCCACCACTCATGAGTTATTCATTGAGATAAGTGTTCATTTTTAGGGAGGTTCCTTCAGACTCCACATTTGACACTTCTCCCTCTTCCTTAGACTCACTAGGATTTGATGATATTTATGATGATTTAGATCCACTTGAGAAACTTATTGATGACCTATATTCTTCATCTATTTCTAATGATAAGAGTAGTGATGGGGACTCACCTTCTCCCCTCCCAACCAATTTTTTATAGGATGAATAATCTCCTCCTATCTTTCTAACTTATGGTCGTATTTGTGATATAAAGAAACTAAAACGTGTTTTCCATTAGGTGGTGTTAGGGTGTGGAGCTAAAAGCTTCAACTGTTTGCAGACACAAGAAGAGGATGCTAAAGAACCAGAGGAACCGGCATTGGCAGTATAACCGATGTCAATCACAGACAGTGGAGAAGGAAACCGACAACGGCAGGAGGTCGGCCGACGTCGACAGCACCAGGCATGCAGGGACTGACGTCAGTCGCCTGTGTATTTCTAGAACTGCTGTTGATGAACAGTCAGTTAAGTGAAGCAAGTGTTTGCATGTCAAATGACTAATTATAGTCACGAGCTGCGTGTCTAATTACTGTAGTTAGATTTCTATTTTTGCAACCACGAGATTCTATTTAAAGACCCATGAGGCTTGTATTATATTAATCAAGAAGGCAATTAAAAGCATTGAAGCAAGCAAGGTTAAGGAGATCTGCTGAAGCATTCAAGGAGGGATAGCAACTCAGGTTGTAGAGTTGGTTTTGTGTTGAGCAAGAGAGAGAGGGAAGAAGGTCTTGAGGTGTGGCAAGCCTTTGAGGTGGAGGAAGAAGTGGCATCTTCCTTATTGTATTTTCTTCTAGTAATATTTAATACAAGAGTGTGTATTGTCTCTCAAATTCTTTGATGTCTCAAGTTTCTAGTTACTTTATCATTCTGGTATAATTCTGTGTTTAATTGATTATAAGAAAGTAATCAATTGTGCTTCCGTTGGATAAGGGGTCTCCTAACAGTTGGTATCAGAGCATATTGATTGTTGTAGGTATCCTAACAGTTGGTATCAGAGCTACAGTTTACAGGAAGCAGGTTATTGTTTTTGATTACAGGTCATTCACAGGGTTTTTTGATTGAGTGGGAGTTTAGCAATAGCAGAAGAAAGTAAGCTACGAATGGAGAAGTTTAACGGCAAGAATTATCAACATTGGAGGATGCAGATTGAAGACTATCTATATCAAAAGGATTTGTACTTACCATTGGGTGGGGTTGCATGCAAGCCCACAGATATGAAGGATGAAGAATGGAGTGTTCTTGATCGGAAGGCTCTCGATTCCATAAGGTTGAGCCTTGCATCATCTGTGATTTCCAGCTTATCACAGTGCAAGACAATGGAAGAGTTGATAAATTCCTTGGCGAATTTATATGAAAATACCTCAGCTTCTAATAAGGTATATCTTATGAAGCAGCTATTTACTTTGCAAATGTAGGAAAGTGGATTGGTACATACTCATCTCAGTGATTTCCATGGTTTGGTAAACCAATTAGCTTCAGTCAATATTGTTTTTGATGATGAGGTAAAGGCTCTCTTGATTTTATGTTCTTTGCCTGAAAGTTGGGATGGTTTGGTTATGGCAGTAAGTAATTCTGCATCTGCTTCTAAAATCTTAAAAGTTGATGATGTTGTGAGTGTGATCTTGAATGAAGAAATACGCAAGAGAAGCACAGGTGAATCATCAGGGAATGCTCTAAGTGCAAAAAGCAGGGGAAGGCAAAGGGAGAAGGTTGAGCAAGGGAAATCAAGGTCGGGAAGGAGATCCGAGTCCAAAGGTATTACCTGCTGGTTTTGTGGAAAGAAAGGACATACAAAGGAGTGTTGGTTGAGAGATAAAGAGAATCAACATGTAGGTACTGAAGAAGCAAAGGATGCAAATATTGTGGTACAGGATGCTCTTATACTTTCTTTGGATAGTCAGGTAGGATCATGGATTTTAGATTCTGGTTCATCTTTTCATGCATCCCCAAACAGAGATTTGTTTCATGAGTATGAACAGGGAGACTTTGGAGTGCTCTATTTAGGGATGGTACGCCTTGTCAGATAGTTGGCAAAGGGAAAGTGCAGCTGAGATTGTAGATTGACAACACATGGGTGTTGAAGGAGGTCATGCATGTTCCAATTCTGAAGCAAAGTTTAATTTCTGTAGGAAGGTTGGGAGATGGGGGATGCACAATAACCCTCACAACAGACTCTTGGAAGGTTACCAAGGGAGCACTTGTTCTAGTAAGAGGTAAGAAAGTAGGTACTCTTTATCTACCTACTTGTATTATTGATTCTACTTCTGGTGTAGATTCAAAGATGTGGTCTAATAGGCTTGGTGATGTGAATAAGAAGGGAATGGACATTCTTGATTCAAAAGGTATGTGTTCAAATTCAGAAAGCACAGATAGAGTTCATTGCAGAAAAAGGAAATTTGATGCTTTTGACAGGAACAAAGAAGCCTTGGTGTTTATGGAGGAGATGAAGGATAGAGATCAGTCACAGGGGCTAAATAAATCTGAGCAGGGCAGCATGGACAGAGGTTTGATCCAAGAAGATCTCGTGGATGAAAATTTCATCACTTACGGGAACACATAGACGCCGATGTCGATCACATGGGACCGACGTTGGTCAGCCAGATACCGACATCGGTCATGTGCAGACCAGTAGGGTCGGTAGGTCGGGCAGGAAAAGTCCAATGTTGGTCATAAGGACCGATGTCGGCAGGAGGGACGCCGGCGTCGGCTAGGGAAACGACGTCCACAGTCAGGATCAGTGTAGGGAACTGACATCGATCGAGAGCAGACTGGGAGATGGCTAATATTGGTCACTAGAACAGATGTTGGGTGGATCTATAAGTCTCAAACACCCATGTTGAGGTCAGAAATGGTAAGTGAACCTCATATTCGTTGTTCACCTTCTTTATATTGCTTACTGACAGTCAAGAACTAGGAAGATGGAAGAAGCAATGTAGGTAGAATCTAGAAATAGTGGGAGCTTGGCATGGATGAGGAGTATGAGTCCTTGAGTAGAACCAAACAGGTATTTGTTGGTAGAGTTGTCAGTTGGAAGAAAGCACTAGATAGAGGGATGGATTCCCATTTTAGAGAAGAGAGTGGATGGACACATGAGACAGAAGGCTATGGTATATGGTCTTGAGTAAGCTGCAGAACAATGGAGGTTTGACCATTGTATTTTATCTTTACGAGGTTGGATAATATTAGCTACATTATCTTGTTACTGTATTGTGTTACTTGTTGCAGGGTTTCATATACAAGGATTTTTTTGAGCTAAGGGTAGAGTTGGTTCAGAAGTATGTTATGAAGAATTTGGGAGCAGCAAAATTCTTGTGGCATAAGTGACAAGTTCAACATCACAGGTTTCAGTGGTGGTTGGTCTTCAAGGGTGACTTTGAAGAGGGATACAGTGCCTAAGGAACAAAATAGATGGTGTACAGGTACAGGTACAATAGTAGCTATTTATCTCCAAGTGGGAGATTGTTAGGGTGTGGAGCTAAAAGCTTCAACTGTTTGCAGACACAAAGAAGAGGATGCTAAAGAACCAGAGGAACCAGCATCGTCAGTATAACCGACGTCGGTCACAGATAGTGGAGAAGGAAACCAGTGACGGCAGGAGGTCGGCCGACGTCGACAGCACCAAACATGTAGGGACCGACGTCGGTCACCTGTGTATTTCCAAAATTGCTATTGATAAACAGTCAGTTAAGTGAAGTGAGTGTTTGCATGTCAAATGACTAATTATAGTCACGAGCTGCGTGTTTAATTATTGTAGTTAGATTTCTATTTTTGTAACCATGGGATTCTATTTAAAGACCCATGAGGCTTGTATTGTATTAATCAAGAAGGCAAGTAAAAGCATTGAAGCAAGCAAGGTCAAGGAGATCTGCTGAAGCATTCAAGGAGGGATAGCAACTCAGGTTGTAGAGTTGGTTTTGTGTTGAGCAAGAGAGAGAGGGAAGAAGGTCTTGAGGTGTGGCAAGCCTTTGAGGTAGAGGAAGAAGTGGCATCTTCCTTATTGTATTTTCTTCTAGTAATATTTAATACAAGAGTGTGTATTGTCTCTCAAATTCTTTGATGTCTCAAGTTTCTAGTTACTTTATCATTCTGGTATAATTCCGTGTTTAATTGCTTATAAGAAAGTAATCAATTGTGCTTCCATTGGATAAGGGGTCTCCTAACAGTTGGTATCAGAGCATATTGATTGTTGTAGGTATCCTAACAGGTGGGAGATCCATAAAACACCACCTATACACATTCATAGCTATAGAATGTCCCACATATAATCATTGCATCTAATTCTGACCCATAGTCATTTTATGAGGCATTTGGCACTCCTAAGTGGGATATTGTTATGGAAGAGAAGTATGGTTTCTTTCTTAAGAACAGCACTTGGGAATTGGCCCCTCTTCCTAATAAAAGAACACTTATTCAAAGTAGATGAATCTATCAAACAATTTTTTTTTGAATATGGGTCCTTAGACAAGTTCAAAGCATATGGTTTTTCTTAGGTATATGACATTGATTATACCAAGACATTTACCCCAATTACAAAAATTAACTCGGTCTAAATCACTCTTTGCATTACTGGAACACAACATTAGTATGTTCATCAGATTGATGTGAAGAGTGATTTTATTCATAGAGACCTCAAATTTAAATGGATCAACCACAAGGTTTTATGGAATATATTTCCTATTGAATACTTTGAAATGTATCTATGGCCTCAAACAAGATATTTTGGCGTGGTATGTCAATATGGACACCTTTCTTCTTTAATTTAGGTTCACTAAATGCCATTATTATCTTAATGTATAAATTTTATAGTACGATGACTCACTTTTCATTCTAGTTCTTTATGTGAATGACCTTTTGATCATGGGGAGATCTTGATCCTCTATTACAATAGTTAAAACTACTTTGTCTAAAAGGTTATCAATGACTAACTTGATCTTGTTACATTAATTTTTTGGGATTCAAATTTATTATTTTGAATTAGGGATCACTATTAAAAATCCAAGTATGCTCTTTATTTGCTTGCATGGTTTAACATGGTTGAATGTAAACCAAATCCAACTCCTTTTCTATATGGTGTGAATATTGAGGATGAATGTCCTTCTCCCTTGGTTGATGCTACCTTGTATCAATAGCTTATTAGTAGTCTCATATATATTACTCATAGTAGACTTGACATTTTATATGTAGTGGGCATGGTCTCTAGATTTATGTAGGAACCACATGAGATACACTATAAAGAAACTAAGTGGATTCTCCATTAGATTTAAGGTACTCATAGTTTTCGGATTCACTATGGAATAGGAATTGATATTTACCTAATTGGGTATACAATTTTAGATTGGTCTAGTGATACTCAAAATCATAAATCTACTCTAGGTTATAGTTTTTCCTTTGGTTTAGGACCAATTAGTTGGTAAATCGAGAAGAAAAATGTTATTTATTTATCTTCTATATAGGTATAATATAGAGGATTTGTTAATGTTGACAATGAGGCTATTTAAATTTAATGGATTCTCATTGAGTTCAGTATAAAATTTTGATGATCAACATTCATCTTCTATGACAATCAAAGCACCATCCATATTTTTAGGAATCTAGTCCTTCATCAGTGAACCAAGCATAGTGAGATGCACATGCATTTCATTTGGGATCTTATTTATGATCAATTAATTGATCTATACTACTATTAGACTATAAATAAAATTATTGATATACTATCCAAATCTTTCATTAAGAACATTATCTTAATTTTTGGGTTCTTCTTGAGGTTTGGGTATCTCTAACATCATCTTATGGGGGGAATTTTTAGTTCTTTCCTTCTCTCTCTCTACTTTTAGAGATATTTTATATGTTCTTTGGTACCTAATTAGGCCTTGATTCTAGGATCCAATTATTCTACCCATGTAAGCTATGATTAAGGGGGTTTTAGTATAGGTTTATTATACCATTACATGGTTTCTTGTACACATGTTTTTTAGCTTTCTTAGGTGTTATAATAGGTACTTAGTAAAATATGGCTTAAAATACATTCTAATTTTGAGTTTCTTTTTGGATTATCTATAAATGTACCTTTCCAAAGTTATTTTCAAAAATTATCAAAATGATCATAATTCAATATTTTATTTTTTAAGACAAGCTTCTCATTGCTCATGTTGGGTATCAATTCTATAATAGGATATCTCTTTTACATACTTCATATTTCATGTTATGGAGATTCATGCATTTGTGTCTATATAGTTCACAATCTTCGATTGTGGTCCATTCTGATAATGAAGGAATTTATTTTCCTCTCAATTTTTTCAAATTTAGTCTCTATAGAATTATTTCCATCCATTGGATGATGTCAATGGTACATGATCTAGACATAATGACCAATGCTATGGATATTCCTTCATGTTTTGGAATCAAACACTAGTAATGTGTATAATTGAAACTACACCAAAATATAAAGCACGAGGCACTTTGTAAATTCAAAAAGATACATATCATCTAAGATTATTACAAGATTGAAAACATACCTATATTATATTTCTTTTCAAATTTTGAATCCATCGACAATAATCTATCATTTCCAAATTTTAACAAACAATGCAACTTTGTGGGAGTTGGATGCCTAACATGAAGAGGATTGTCCATCCTCATCAGTGCCTTGATTATTATATCATTGATAGATAAATAACTTGTTATTATTTTACAATTCACACTCCATAACACTCTATATACCATTGGGACTATACACATATTTATCCTCATTTATTTAGTATTATTTGTTATACATATCATCATTACTTCATAAATCATCTTATTTTATATCACCATTGAACATTGTAATTTTATCATGCACCATTTCATGGTGTTTAATATGGATGACATCAATATACATAACTAAAAATATTAGCCTATAAATCCATTCATTAATTTATGGGGTAATACAATGGGGAAAAAATATTTCTTTCCCTTGAACTATTCATATTGCTGTCTATGACAGTGATCATCTTGATTGTCAACATATCATACTTGATTGTATATTAACAACATTTGATCATGTTTAATGACCATTTGGAGGGTGATGAAATGAAATTAAAATCCACATATGATATGTTTTTATCTTGAACAACTACCGTTTCCCTTTTTATACACCAAGGACTTTTATTTTGTCATAACATCAATTTCCAAGAAGTCCTCAGGCCCATCTAAACACCAATATCTGCACATATATATTAAACTTATCAAGTGTACATAAATTTAATGTTAGTTAATTAAATGACATATTAAAATTGCATAAGAACATATTAATACATTAACACTTATTATCTAAAATAGGAGGCTACTTACATGACATATTCTAAATTAGTGATGTTTTTTGTCTGTTTGCCAATAACATGCACTATTTTTTTGTATGATGTGACACAAAATATTTTTTTGGGTACAAATTATTATTTGGTTATACTTTTATGAACTCGTCAAATATACCACTCTAAATCTAAGAAACCCACATGTGTTCCCCATTAGCATCAAGAAACATTTCCCACATTATATTTTTGTATTGAAAGTAACCCTTGCTTGGTTTCTAAAGTGAAAGGTGTGTAATTTGATTGCACCTTTTGACCATATGATCTAACATATAGTAAACATATTTCAAACAAATAATACATATAAAAAATAATGAATTATAAAATAATGCAATCTATGAATAATTATGATGTAATAACACATATCACATTTATGAACACCAATTATATTTCAATGAATAAATTTGACATCTATGAATAACATATAAATTTCAAATAGTTGATAATTATAGTTTGATTCATCTTTAGAGTGGTAGTGGAATAAAAATATCATTAAAAAAAATTTAAGTTTAGGGAGGAGGTGAAAATGTAGGTCAAATAATTATATCCATGAAAAATGAAAACATGTTAAATATATGGCACCATACTATCAATTTACTACATTCAAAAAGACTCATCACCATGTGATTGCATAAAAGTTTTTTTTCTTTTAAAATTATATTATATATATCACATGATAACTATTATGGAGATGAATCAAAAAAATTCACCTCACCAAAAATAATTGAGAGTATGATAAAAAAATGAACTTAAACATTACACTCTACAAAATAGAGAAGGGTTGCACAACCATGACATTATTATGCCCTTCAAAATTAGACATAATGGCCAAATATTGGTGTTCCTCATGAAACTATAAAAGTGTGTATTCGAAATTGGCCATGTAAAAATCATCCATACTAATTTATCCTATTTTATCTAGTTCTTCATGTGTGGATTCCTATTTGGGTTCTTCATTTTCACAATGGATCTCAATATCATAGAAAAAACCATATCAAAATTTGCATCCTCATATAGTTCACTCAATATACTATGAAACATCCCTCCCCCCATTAATTTAATAAATAAATAATTAAAAATTCACTTCCATAGATACAAATACTTTCTCATGCAAGTACAAACATGAACCAACCCCATATATCAATGCAATGTCACAAGTATAATGTACACAACCCTCACTAAGTGTAAATTTCCCATGTTGAAATACAATGCTATTATATATACTTAATAACATGTTATTTATTTGAATAATTTGTCCTTTCCATCTGACATTAACCAATAGATGAACTATTTGATTAGACACACTATACTTGTTACCAATACATGAAAAAAACATCAAACATGAAATTTTAAATTACTTCATTTTAATACATTTATTGGTTAACTATGCACAACCAAAATGTCAATCATCACAATCCCCCTTTACTTAATTTTTACTCTCTAATATTCAATTTTATCTTTTGCATCTAGTGTTCCATTTCATCCCTTTTACATACTACATGTACCTTGATCCATGGGTATGGGCTAACATAAGTCATTACTCAATTTTGTAGTATCATTCCACATTCAATGTCACAAACATAAACTTCCCATTAAGATTTGATCCAATTATAATAAATTATTTGATATTATTTATTCATTAAAAGGTATATTTATTTTGTCTAAATTTTAATTCACCTTTTCTCTTTATATTTTTTTGTGTCTTTCCCATGCAACCAATGCTATTTCATGTTATTGATAAATGCATTCAATTTAAAT
>JARHVA010005770.1:962500-1042500 GCA_037957365.1 Torreya grandis | reverse complement strand
ATTTCTTAATTATGATTCCAAAGAAAAAAATTTGACCAAGTTATTTCCAAGAAGATTAAATAAATATGATTTAATATGGTTCTATGATCTACCCATATAACTAGTAAGAGCATTCAATCATTTGGCATATCAGTTTCTTGCACATTTCTCAATCAACATTACTAAAAATATGTTATATGCATAAATTACCAAGGTCAAGCAAGGAACCAATGAGCCTACTAATTAATATGTCATGAGGTATAAGATAATATTTGCTAAAGTAAAAAAATATAATGGCAAATAAAGAGCTTCAAGTTATCTTTAAGAAAAGTTTTCTTGCTCCCTTGTATGAGTCTATTGTTTTCAATAACTTCAAATATTTTGATGAATTATGTCATATTGTTCATAATAGAGAAATGAAACTTATTTCATCAAATAAGCTTAAGTATTTAGTAAACACACTGACTACATCCACTACCAAGTTTCATATCAAACCAAGCTATAAAGTAAAACCTACCAAGGCTAAAAAAGGAACAACTACAATGGTTAATACAATGTCACAAAAAACTAATCAGTTCATTTTATCTAATTCACCTAAGAGAATTTGCACAATTATCTGATTTTTGAGCTTCACTCCTCCTAAAACTAGTGGAGTGTCATATAATATATATCCCTCCTCCTATGGTGGTTTATACTAGTCAACCTATACCAAAAGGATATGATGAAAATGCTTATTCTAAATACCACTAATGTGCTAGACATTATACCAAAAAATATGAAATTGAAGCACAAGATACAAGACTTTATTGATAGTGACCAATACACCTTTAAGGATTCTACAAAGGATTCAATATTAGAACATAATGATCGTCAAAATCAAAATATACCTAACAATCCATTACATGATCATCTTAAAAAAGCATTATAAGTGAAAATGGCATATCATGCACATCCTCCTCCACCACATTATGGGCACCCATTATATGAAATTATGGGTATATTTACACAAGAGATACCTCCTATAGTTTAAAGGTCTTCCATATTAATTGATAATAGTGAGATTATGGATGATGAATCAGACCTTCATACCTTATTTATCAGACCACATATTAATCATCAACCTATGCATAGTGTTATTGTTGATAATGGATATAGTGAGATTGCATGCACCATAAAACTAATCATACATTTGGCATATACACATGATTGTTTATTCCTTTTGACCAAGATAGTTAAATCATTCGATGATAAAGTACAACAAAGTTTTGGTGAGTTTGATTTACCTTTACAAGTTGGTCCAACACATGCGATCACAACATTTTTAGTTATACCATGTACGAGAGTCATTGATATGTTATTTGGAAGACCTTAGATTCATAAGCCCCATGCACTACCTTTCACAATGCACGGTTATCTTAAATATATTCATGTCAACAAGGTAATTATAATTTTAGGGATTCAATATGAATATCCATTAAAACAAGAAAAATTTGTTCCACAACAAAAAGTTATACAATGTACAAAGGTTAATCATGGTAGAAAGGTTAACCAAAATTCAATCCCATTTTGTAGGCAATCAATACTTAGGAGACCATTGCCTTAGATATATATATAGTGGATCATATGAGGTCCTCATTTACACCTCTATAGATAGTTAA
Organism: Torreya grandis; assembly: GCA_037957365.1. NCBI lineage: Eukaryota > Viridiplantae > Streptophyta > Pinopsida > Cupressales > Taxaceae > Torreya > Torreya grandis. Next base: position 1,040,863 of record JARHVA010005770.1, on the reverse strand, counting down.
TTATTAAAAACATATAAACAAGCTTTAGAGAGGGTAAAGAGACCCAAAATTGCACCAAGGAAATTGTAGAGCACTAAACAATGGGTTTCACAAACCATTTCCACCTCTACTACTACTTCACTACCATTGAGTCCTATGTGGCATACACAAAGTATTATAGATTCTCTAGATCTAGATTTGGCACATAAGCATGATATTTGGTAGCATAACCAGTTTATTGTACCTTATTTAGAGTGTAGATCATCTTATGATCATCCATTGTATGGGATCACCAGCTATAACCTCTTTCCAAACATAAAAAAAATATAAAATTCAAAAAAAAATCAAATATTAAAAAAAAAACACAAAAACATTCAAATAAAGTAAAACTATAAAAATATTTAGAATTCCACACGTTTGATATATTTTGCATATGTTGTTTACTTTATGTTAGCAGAAAGTATATCATCTATACGCACATATCTTTCATGATACTTGGGTGTGATACAAGAATATATTAAATCCATGATACATGAGTATGCACATGTTGGACCTTTCCTCTTTCTGCATGACACACTACATTGGGGACATATTGCTTCTATTTGATAACGATTGACACATGTTCTACTATTTATGATCATTTTTCATAATCACATTGAGCTTATTTACTAACATTTATACATGCATATACTCATGTTATTAACTTATATAATGTATGTGTGTAGGGACTAGTATGTTATGCTAGTTGTTTATATATCACTTCATCTCTTCATTTGGGTTAGTTGAGTGTACTTCTTGTTTCTTTCATTGTTTTTATTACAAAACATTTGAACATGTTCCATGCTTGTGTTGCTTATTTCTTTGGTGTGTGGACATTTGAATATGTCCTCCCTTGAGTATGCAACATTTGAACATGCCCCTTATTTGTGGTCTCTTTAGATCTCTCTTTGCATGAATTTGAATGCTCTTGTGTATGTTCTTGTTTTTTTGCTTACCTTGTTACTTCTCGACGTTTTCATTTTCCATATCATACATATTAAGGCTTGTTGTGATTTGATATTACGAGATTCATTGATACATATATTTAGACATGATACTACTATATACTTCTTTAGTAAATGATCGATACATATCTAGCATGGTTATATTATCATTTTGAGATAAGGTGACTATCACCTTTCATTCCCATCACCTCAAAAAAAATATGAAGGGAGTGATGGGTAAATCTTATACATTTTGGCACAAATCTGGGACAAAGTTTTTTAGATTTGTGATACATATTACACAATTTACAAAGCAAAGGTTACATTTTGATAGTTATTTGATAGACACATTTGAGGTCCATATTGTTAGGAGCATCCTAATATTAGTACTCACATTTGTATGGGTTAGTATAAAATAAAATAGTGCGTATAAATAATGAGTTGATAATACAACTCACATAGAAATTATAGGTGTGATAGTTGAGAGGAAATATAGCTTAGAACAACCTTATTATATTAGTTTTCGAAGAAGTTAGTGGTTGAGCTACCTCCTATTTAATAGGGGTTGTAAATAATATAAATATGTAACATATTTGATTAAATAAATTTTTGAAGTTGATTAATCCTCATAATTTGTGTGTTGTGCACATTTGAACCTTCAACACTTTAACTAAATATGGGTTAAAATCTATATTTTGTATCAAATCAGGTTTGTGTGGCCTCTCTAAGCATTGTTGTGAATCTCCTGGCCTCTACCATCCCCCTGCATTCTTCTCTCTATCTATCCACTATATTCACATTTTGACAACTCCATCATGTTCCTTGTTTGCATATGAAAATCATATATATATATATATATATATATATATATATATATTAATTTTATTTTATTTTATCTCTCTGTATTTGTTTGGAGTTGTTTTCTCCAAATTCAGTGAAAAATCCATGTGTGTGGGGGGATATTAAAAAAATATACATAATATATTTACACAACCGTACGAAGGATTTCTGGTTATTTTGTGCTTTGCATTGAGGCGTCAGATCTGAGTTTTGCATCAAGCATCACTCTGTTCTCCCTATGAAAGAAGATACTCCATGAAGTTAAGCCTCACATCCTGTCAGATTGCTCTCGACACTTGCTCTCGCCCTTCTTAGTTCGCAGTCAACACGTCAACCTGCATACAGCCCTCGGCCTTCACCAGATCCCCTTCAACATTAATCTTATTTTGCTACGGCAGAATCCTTTCATCTCAATAGCAACCTAACACGGCACCGAGATCTCGGAGCTCCAACCCCTTCACATCTACCATTGGCTGCGGCTTCCCTTATCCGTTTTGGGGAGTTCAGAAAACTTTACGGCAATAAAAGAGTCATGTTTTAGGTTTTGGTTTTTAATATCCTATTTTAGGTTTCGTGGTTATGGTATTAAATAGCAGTTTTTTGTTTTATTTCTTAGTATTTTAATGTTTTAGGTTTTGCCTATTCTCTTTTTCGTTTTTCGTTTTTTGTTTATTATGTATGTTTTAGGTTTAGTCTTATTTATTTTGAAAGTTAAGTTTTGTTTAGGTTTATTTATTTGTCAGTCATATTCGAGTGGTAACTTTTTAATAGTCTCCTAATGCTTGTCATAAATATGTTGAGTCTTTGTTTTTTAATTGTTAAATTAATAAGTTGTTTCAGAGTTTAGATTTATTATTATTTGATAGTTTTAAAGTTTGTCTAACAATTGTTTTTTTTTTTCAGATTGGTATTAGGGTTAGACGGTTCCCTTTCCTATAAAAATAGATATAATAGAAAATTAAATGATTTGGTTTAACAATAGATTTGTCAAGGTATATAACCAGTTAAAAATCAAAAAATTTAACAACATAATCAACAGATATACAGTTAACTAGCTACATATCGAAAAAATAGAAACAGGGAAAATCGGTCATCAGAACAAAAATAACCTACTTTTTCATCTGACTACTTTTAGTCAAGTATTATCAACTTGAATTCTTTCCCAACATTATCAACCTTCACACCTGATTTCAATACCCTTGTTTTTTTCTAGGGCATAGGATATTGGACCATTTGAACTTGAGCGCACTCCCTCGAATCTGGACGAACCAATTTCAAATCTTTATCAGACATCAGAGACACATTATCTACCATCCTTAAAAATTTAGTGTTTTTTTAGCTTCCCTATAATTTCTTCTCTTTCCTATGCTCTTGCCACCACAAAGGCTCTTAAAACAAGCCTCTCACAACACTGCATGCTAACCACTTTATCACCTTCATTCTGCCCGGAGACCTCCACTAAGCTTTCCACACTTCTAATTGTGGAATGGGGATCAACAAATCTTGCACATAGGGCATAGTTATTGCTCTAAAATCTTCCTTCACTTTCTCCCCTGAATAGGATTCTTCAACCTCTTGAGAAAATTTGATTAAAGAAACATACATTTCTTCCAAAATGTGAAACACTGATAAACAAAAAAAACCCAGACCATCCTTACCACAAAATGACAATTCTAAAAATGACCCTAAAGGCAGAGAATCTAACCCTGAAAACAAACCTACCTTGTGCTCCAAACAAATAAAAAACTCCACCATTTGTTTAATCTCCTCCCACTTAGAAACAACTAGACACAGGCTGCTTGCAAAAAGAGATGCCAAATTAAAATTAACTCTGACTCTTTTACTCTCAGACAACACTTCCAAGCCTAGAACAGCCTCCAAAACCTCTGTCACTTATATAATAAGAACTCAAAAAATGTTCATCAGCCTCATTTTAGAAACATTCCCTGTGAATCCCATCTCCCTAGCTTTGGCCCCTATAAATCTCAATAACCAACCCAATGATTCCACAAACTTAGACTCTATATTGTGGAACCAAACCAGACTAGTTTCTAAAACCCATAATCTAAATATGACATCTATGTTAGGGTGTGGAGCTAAAAGCTTCAACTGTTTGCAGACACGAAGAAGAGGATGTTGAAGAACCAGAAGCACCGGCGTCGGCAGCATGACCGACGTCGGTCAGATGCAGTGCAGAAGGCAACCGGTGACGACAGCTAGTCGGCTGACGTCGGCAGTACCAGGCAAACAAAGACCGGCGTCGGTCGCCTGTGTGTTCCAAAACTGCTGTTGACGAACAGTCAGTTAAGTGAAGCGAGTGTTTGCATGTCAAATGACTAATTATAGTCACGAGCTGCGTGTCTAATTATTGTAGTTAGATTTCTATTTTTGTAACCATGGGATTCTATTTAAAGACCCATGAGGCATGTATTGTAATTATCAAGAAGGCAAGTAAAAGCATTGAAGCAAGCAAGGTCAAGGAGATCTACAGGTGTAAGGTCAAGGAGATCAGCTAAAGCATTCAAGGAGGGATAATAACTCAGGCTATAGAGTTATTGTGTTGAGCAAGAGAGAGAGGGAAGAAGGTCTTGAGGTGTGGCAAGCCTTTGAGGTGGAGGAAGAAGTGGCATCTTCCTTATTGTATTTTCTTCTAGTAATATCTAATACAATAGTGTGTATTGTCTCTCAAATTCTTTGTTGTCTCAAGTTTCTAGTTACTTTATCATTCTGGTATAATTTCGTGTTAATTGCTTATAAGAAAGTAATCAATTGTGCTTCCATTGGATAAGGGGTCACCTAACAGTTGGTATCAGAGCTACGGTTTGCAGGGAGCAGGTTATTGTTTTTTATTATAGGTCACTCACAGGATTTTCTGATTGAGTGGGAGTTCAGCAATGGCAGAAGAAAGTAAGCTACGAATGGAGAAGTTTAACGGCAAGAATTATCAACATTGGAGGATGCAGATGAGGACTATCTGTATCAGAAGGATTTGTACTTATCGTTGGGTGGGGTTGCATGCAAGCCCACAGATATGAAGGATGAAGAATGGAGTGTTCTTGATCGGAAGGCTCTCAGTTCCATAAGGTTGAGCCTTGCACCATCTGTGATTTCCAGCTTATCACAGTGCACGACAATGGAAGAGTTGATAAAGTCTTTGGCAAATTTATACGAAAAGCCCTCAGCTTCTAATAAGGTATATCTTATGAAGCAGCTATTTAATTTGCAAATGCAGGAAGGTGGATCGGTACATACTCATCTCAGTGATTTCCATGGTTTGGTAAACCAGTTAGCTTCAGTCAATATTGTTTTTGATGATGAGGTAAAGGCTCTCTTGATTTTATGTTCTTTGCCTGAAAATTGAGACAGTTTGGTTATGGCAGTAAGTAATTCTGCATCTGCTTCTAAAATCTTAAAATTTGATGATGTTGTGAGTGTGATCTTGAATGAGGAAATACACAGGAGAAGCATAGGTGAATCATTAGGGAATGCTCTAAGTGCAGAAAGCAGGGGAAGGCAAAGGGAGAAGGTTGAGCAAGGGAAATCAAGGTCGGGAAGGAGATCCGAATCCAAAGGTATTACCTGCTGGTTTTGCGGAAAGAAAGGACATACAAAGAAGGAGTGTTGGTTGAGAGATAAAGAGAATCAACATGCAAGTATTGAAGAAGCAAAGGATGCAAATATCATGGTACAAGATGCTCTCATACCTTTTTTGGATAGTTAGGTAGGATCATGGATTTTAGATTCTGGTTCATCTTTTCATGCATCCCCAAACAGAGATTTGTTCCATGAGTATGAACAAGGAGACTTTGGAGTGCTTTATTTAGGGGATGGTATGCCTTGTCAGATAGTTGGCAAAGGGAAAGTGTAGCTGAGATTGCAGATTGACAACACATGGGTGTTGAAGGAGGTCATGCATGTCCCGATTCTGAAGCAGAGTTTGATTTCTGTAGGAAGGTTGGGTGATGAGGGATGCACAATAATCCTCACAACGGATTCTTGGAAGGTTACCAAGGGCACACTTGTTCTGGCAAGAGGTAAGAAAGTAGATACTCTTTATCTATCTACTTGTATTGCTGATTTTACTTCTGGTTTATCTACTTCAGCTGTAGATTCGAAGATGTGGCTTAATAGGCTTGGTCACATGAATAAGAAGGGAATGGACATTCTTGATTCAAAATGTATGTGTTCAGATTCATAAAGCATAGATAGAGTTCATGGTAGAAAAAGGAAATTTGATGCTTTTGACAGGAACAAATAAGCCTTGGTGTTTATGAAGGAGATGAAGGACAGAGATCAGTCACAGGGGCTGAATAAATCTAAGTAGGGCAGTATGGACAGAGGTTTGATCCAAGATGAGCCCGTAGATGAAAAAATCATCACTTGCAGAAAAACACAGGTACCGACGCCGGTGCTCCCATGGAACTGACGTCGGCCAGACAAAAGCTGACATCAGTCATGTGCAGACCAGCAGGGTCGGTAGGTCGGGCAGGAGAAGTCTGACGTCAGTCATCAGGACCGACGTCGGTAGGGGGGACACCAACGTCGGCCAGGGAAATGATGTCGGCAATCAGGGTCAGTGCAGGGAATCGACATCGGTCGGGAGCAGACTGGGAGATGGCCGAGATCGATCACTGGAACGGATGTTGGGTGCAAAGAGTCTCAAACACCCATATGGAGGTCAGAAAAGGTATGTGAACCTCATATTCATTGTTCACCTTCTTTATATTGCTTACTGATAGTCAAGAACTAGGAAGATGGAAGAAGCAATGTAGGTAAAATCCAGAAATAGTGGGAGCTTGGCATGGATGAGGAGTGTGAGTCCTTGGAGAAGAACCAAACAGGTATTTGTTGGTAGAGTTGTCAGCTGGAAGGAAGCACTGGATAGAGGGATGGATTCCCATATTATAGAAGAGAGTGGATGGACACATGAGACAGAAGGCTATGGTATATGGTCTTGATTAGGCTGCAGAGCAATGGAGGTTTGACCATTGTATTTATCTTTACCAGGTTGGATAATATTAGCTACATTATTCTGTTACCGTATTGTGTTACTTGTTGCAGGGTTTCATATACAGGGAGTTTTCTGAGCTAAGGGTAGAGTTGGTTCAGAAGTGTGTCATGAAGAATTTGGGAGCAGCAAAATTCTTTTGGCATAAGTGACAGGTATAGCATCACAGGTTTGCGTGGTGGTTAGCCTTCAAGAGTGACTTTGAAGAGGGATACAGATCCAAAGGAACCAAATAGATGGTGTATAGGTACAGGTACAGTAGCAGCTATTTATCTCCAAGTGAGAGATTGTTAGGGTGTGGAGCTAAAAGCTTCAACTGCTTGTAGACATGAAGAAGAGGATGCTGAAGAACCAGAAGCACCGGCGTCGGTAGCATGACCGACGTCGGTCAGATGCAGTGCAGAAGGCAACCGGTGACGGTAGATAGTCGGTCGATGTCGGCAGCACCAGGCAAGCAGGGACCGGCATCGGTCGCCTGTGTGTTCCAGAACTATTATTGACGAATAGTCAATTAAGCGAAGCAAGTGTTTGCATGTCAAATGACTAATTATAGTCACGAGCTGCGTGTCTAATTATTGTAGTTAGATTTCTATTTTTGTAACCATCGAATTCTATTTAAAGACCCATGAGGCATGTATTGTAATTATCAAGAAGGCAAGTAAAAGCATTGAAGCAAGCAAGGTCAAGGAGATCTACAGGTGTAAGGTCAAGGAGATCAGTTGAAGCATTCAAGGAGGGATAATAACTCAGGCTATAGAGTTGTTGTGTTGAGTAAGAGAGAGAGGGAAGAAGGTCTTGAGGTGTGGCAAGCCTTTGAGGTGGAGGAAGAAGTGGCATCTTCCTTATTGTATTTTTTTCTAGTAATATCTAATACAAGAGTGTGTATTGTCTCTCAAATTCTTTGCTGTCTCAAGTTTCTAGTTACTTTATCATTCTGGTATAATTCCGTGTTTAATTGCTTATAAGAAAGTAATCAATTGTGCTTCCGTTGGATAAGGGGTCACCTAAAAATCTAATACAAATATAATCATACTCTTGAGCTCTTCACATGAAACACCATTAAGACCCCACAAATACGCATAATTTCCATTAATACATTCATCATTGCCGCTATCATAACCCAAAATCAAACAAGAATCTCTCCAAAAAAAACCACTCCATCACCCACTTTTAATTTTATTATTTTTTAATTTGTATTAAAATTTAATAAAATTAAAAATTAAAGGTCTACCAATTCCACTTCCAAGCAATCAATCCAACCTTCCTTGGTATTGTCTACCTTAGACAATTCAACTTGATCAATTCCTGCATTGGCTAGGAAATCTACTAATTGATTGCTTACCTGAAAGTAATGAGAATATTTTCAATTTTGAAATTGATTTAGTTTAGGCCAAATAATAGAAATAATACTCTCAAATTTTCACAATTTATCCTTTTGACTGAATAAGGCCTGAATAATAACTTGAGAATCCCCTTCAATTTTTAAAAATGATATACCAAAATCAAGAGCCAACTCAATTCCTGCTACTAGAGCCTAAGCTTTAGCTTCATTATTAGTTTCATCAAGTAGATTCAAAGAGGTAGATCTTATTAAGGAGCCATTACAATCTTTGATAACACACCCTGCCCCTGAAGCTTCTAGATTTTCTCTACAAGCCCCATCAAAACTTAGTTTAAACTAACATGGTTGTGGAGTCTAAAGTACTTCATTTATTAAGTGATGTATCAAAATATGGATATATATAAATTTATGTATGGTGCTTCAATGTAAAAGTTTAAAAAAAAAAAAAAATTAAATGGATTATCAGTTAAAACAAACATTCAAATTTCTCGCCCCATGTGACCACTAAGGGCAGTGGGGGGAGGGGGTGGGGTCGATAGACAGGGGGCGGGGATGTTAGGAATATCTTAATGTTAGTGCTCACATTTATATGGGTTAGAATAAAATAAAATAGTGTGTGTAAATAATGAGTTGATAATAAAACTCAAGTAGAAATTATAAGTGTCATATTTGAGAGGGAATATATGTTGTTAGAACAACCTTCCTAGATTAGTGTTTGAATAAGTTAGTGGTTAAATTGTCTCCTATATAATAAGTGTTATAGATAATATAAATATGTAATGTATTTGATTAAATAAATTATTGAAGCTGATTTACCCCCATAATTTATGTTCTTCACACATTTTATCCTTCAAATCTTTCACTGAATATGGGTTAATTTCTATACATATGTAAATGCACCAAATTATAGATACTTTATTCAAATCATAATACTATTCATGCATCAAACTTACTAGGATGAATCCTTTGAGATTTTATTTGTTGCAGCAATTGGATCCTTTGATTAGTGTGATCGAGATTCAATACTCTCAATATAATTGCCACTACTTATATTTATTGTGAATTGATATAGTTAGACCATTTATCTTAGGTGAGATTGGTTAGATTATGTCTAAATTTGAGTGGTATGATTGAGAATCAGTGATCTTGATAGACTTGGCACAACTTAGCCTCATACCAAATTGAGGGCATGATCATAGGCCGATTCCCTTCTTCACATCTCTAAGGTTTAGTTCTGAACCTCTCTCCAATGATTTTGTTGAGAAGCCTTACTACCTAAGAAAAATATCAAGGGGCAACATGGTTGCATCGATAGACATGTGTATTCCTTCCTTGGTATCTTTTATTTCAAGCATTTTCAATTATTAATTTTTAGAATATATGCATTAATTAAACACATAACATGTCATTAGTTGCATGTCATACATATACAACAAATAAAAACAAGTCTCGAGTCATAGTAAGGTGTGTTATACACACCATGGTACACATTTCTTTCTTTTAACCTAGTAATTTCAAAGTAAATTTATATACTCAAATATGGATTTATATATTGAACTATTCTTGTACACTGAAAAAATATAAGTCATGGCTCAATCTTTTAGTTCTTGGCTTGCCTTGCAGCCAAAAGTCATGTTCACCATGTCACTTTGCTTAAATGTTTATCTTATACTTTAACACTAATATTTAATTACCTGTATCACATGTAGCCAAAAGTATGATCAAAACCTAATATATATCCTTCATTGTTAGTTACAAAACTTCAATAACTTTATATATTCATGGACACTTGCATTTAGACTTGGACACTAGCATCGATGCTAGTGTCCATGATCCAATGCATGTGCATGTACCATACAAACACTTAAATTTTCAAATCTTTTGATATGTATGGGTCAACCTAATTTATTTCAGTAACCCTTTTGTGATAAACATTTCAAAAAAGATGGTATAAATACAAGTTAAATTCCACTCATTATTCATCTAACAATCACCTCTCAAGCTTGCACTACACTATTGAAAATCAATCACACAATTAAAATATTATGCTATATTTCCATATTTTCAAATTAATCATAGGAGCATTCATATTATAGGTTTGAAGCATTCAAAGAACAACCCATGAGTATTATTTTATAAGTTACAAGTTAAATCAATACATGCACTTGCATATAACATATTACACAATTATTCACAACAATCCCATAAAATGAAGAAATGCATTAGTTTGATGCCCTGTTCAGAGTATATGTCTATGTAGGTATCACTCACTGAAAGAGGGGTCTTTAAGGTCATATCAACTTCACTTGTGTCTACTAACTCTTGTTTTTCAAGGTGGAATTTCTTAATTATAGGATATATGGTTTTGATCAAAACATTGATATTGAGAACCTATGCACATAATATAGATAAAGAATATGCAAGGCGATAATAACATCTAAAAAGTGTAGGTATAATTTTTATAAAAGAGGGCATACTATGATCTATAAAAACAAATTTAATTGGAATAGTAGTGTTGACACTAGTGTCTAAAAGGCAACACAAATGTTTGGGCTAATAGAAAGAAAATATCCATAATCTATCGATGGGATCTAGATATTTTAGATAGTCCACTTCTACACCTACATCACTCAGATCTATTTACATATCATTGCATAAGCTAATTATGATTTATCTTTTGTATTTATATTATCAAAATATTGTATGTAGTACTTTTCATATTTGGGATATGCCTAGATTTGATATATCTCATTAAAATATTAGTAGAATCTAAATTTATTTAATTGACCTCTTGTTAGACTAGCTTACTCCTTAGTTGATTAGGATACTCTCTTTCATATTAATCATTATTTCAAGACATGGTTAAACAAATTCACATATTACTATGTTTGTTGTGGTTTTTACTTCTTCGCATCTCAAGTTATCTCTAATGTCTGCATTTCTTATAATAATTTCATAAATATTAGTGGTTTTATTAAGTAAGCTTTTGGTATTGGTACTTTGGGAATTTTTGTATTTGATATGATTAGTTTCTTTGTGTTGAGGGCTCATCATCTTTTAGTAAATGAGTTTTGGACCATCAAAATGTTACAGAATTTTGCTTCCAATTCGAAAGAGATAACATTGTAATCTCATTCTAATTTCATTCCTTGAATATCTTCAAACAATACAACAAGAAATATAGCATGGATTTAGTGAATAAATGATTAAAAATGAATAAAAAATGATATCAAGGGATGGTTAATGCTTTCTCTATTTTTATCTAACATAAAAATGGGTTCCTAGAATGGACTGGTGGGAAAAGATGCTTGTGACATGAAACTAAGGTCAAAACATGAAACTTAATTAAGCCTTGTGACATGTAATTGAGCCCATTGAAAATGGAAGATGAATGATGAGCAATGTTAACAAGGTTCCATTAAGAGTGTCAACAAAGAGATTGATAAAAGCTACTAACATCAACACATAGTAAGTTTGTGTGTGCTAGTTAAGATCTGCTCAAATTTTCTATGAACAGGTTAACATAAAATCATAGATTCCCCATAAGTTGTCATTAGTGAATATTAACCTATGCCATCTATTGCACTTCAAATCTCCATTAAATTATGGATTAGGCTAGATTTAGTGGAGGTCTCAGAGTGTTTTACATCGTTTCTCCCCATGTGGAGGAAATTTGTACCTTTTTTGTTACAATGGGAATCAATTATAATCCTACATTATCTCCACCTAGGTCTAGAGTTATAATATGGTAACTAACCATCCACCTTCATGCTCCGTCTTACTTGGCTCTCATTATGTTTAGGTTCTTAACTCATGGTCGCATCAACTATAACCCAATCTCATCTTAGTAAAGAATAATGATAAATTTATTTTTATCACTCTATATATAGAGTAAGAAGGTGACAAAATCCTCGTCAATGAATGATTCTATTTTATTTATTGATTTAATCAAGTTCCCTATTGGCAAAAAATAGAGAATGTGTAGGACCAGGTGTGCAACCAACAATATAAAACTAAATCTTCAAACTAATTATGAAGAAATACACAAGTGCTAAAAATGCACAAAATTTGATGCTAAGACAATAAAATAAGTGAGGTAAAGTTGATCTAGAAATAACGCAAATTTGTATATATTAATTTGCTTCTAAAACTATATTACAAACTAATTTAAATCCTTATACTTACACAACTACTACTATTTACAAAAGACTCACAAAAAACTTTTCTTGTGATCTCCTTTTTGCTTCTTATTGGTTCAGTTATAAACTGTTGTATATATTCTATTTTCTTCCTTATATTATGTTGATCTACCTATGGTTTGACTATTATCAACAAAACATTTTCTTGCTTTATTCATTGATGTTTTTCTTCTTTTATTTTGCCTCCTTTGTCCTCCACAGTTTGTTGTTGGGTTGTCCTTATCTACTACTCTATCTTCTCTAAGTTTCTCTTCTCTACTGTAGATACACTTTTTCTATAGGTTTTATTCTCTTTGACTGCTATTGCATCAATAATCTACATATTGCTATTCTGTTTTCATGCTCTTAATTTTTTCTTCTATGATATTTGTCTTTTTTTGTTCTCTAATGCCTTCTGAGCTTTTCACCTACCTCCTTGTTTCCCTCCAAAAACATGAAATGGTTCTTAAAAAAAATTCAAATTCAAATCTACTATAATTAATTTGTTTGGTGGATGAAACTACTGAGTGGAGCTGGGTAGGGGTAGGTGAAAGTAAAGAATAATAATTTATTTTAACACCCCCCTTATTATTTACCTTCCAAAAAGAATCAACTGAACTTTACTTAGCCTTTAAAACATCCTTATAACTTTTATTTACCTATCTAAATCCATTTGAAATCATTCTTTACATGTCTAGAGTTTCATTGTTGAAGTCCATAGATCGAATATTGAATTCTGTAGCTAGATTGTTGAAGTCCATAGCTACCTTGTTGAAGTCTGTAGATGGACTGTTGAAGTCCATAGCTAGATTGTTGAATCCAATAGCTACCCTATTGAAGTCCATAGTTGGACTATTAAATTCTGGAGCTAGGCTGTTAGAGTCTGGAACTAGGCTATTGGAGTCTGAAGCTGGTTTGTTAGAATCTAGAGCTGGCCTATTGGATTCTAGAGGTAACTTGTAGGAGTCTAGAGTTGAACTATTAAATTCCATCACTACCTTCTTAGAGTTTGTATCTAGACTATAGGAGTCTAAAGATATATTGTTGAAGTCTATAGCTATCCCGTTGGAGTCCATAGCTAGACTGTAAAACTCTAGAGCTAACATAAAACCTTGTAAACCCAATGTTGCTACATTAATGACCCCTAACCTTTCTCTTAAGTGCATTAAAATATATTTTGACAATGGTTTAGTGAAAATATCAACTAGTTGTTGATTTGATTTACAAAAACTAAGCTCTTGTATTGTGTGGGGTCTACATTATTGTTGTAATCATCCTTTCATAGCTTCAACTTGTCTTAGGTAGTATAGATATTGGCTTGTTGTCTATCATCCTAAACCTCTCCAAAACCTCATTTGAATACTTATATTGGCATATTAATATGCCTTCTTCCATTTGCTTGACTTCTATCCCAAGAAAGTACTTCAAGAAGCCTAAATTAGTCATTTCAAACTCCTTCATGATTGTTTTAAACTCTTCTATTGATTGATTTCATTTCTAATGAATATTAGTCATCCACATAAAAATAAAATCAAAATATCACATTTGTTCACTTTGATTTAGAGTGTGGGATTACTTGCACTTTTACTAAAGTTGTTACTCAACAAGTAAGAGTCTATATAGTTGTATCATGCTCTTGGAGCTTGCTTGAGCCCATACAATGCCTTATTTAGCCTATATATCTTGATTTCAAGATTGAGAATCTCATATTTGGGTGGTTGTCCCACATGAACCTCTTCTTATAGCATTCCATTCAAGAAGGCTGACTTGACATCCATTTGATGTACTTTCCACTTGTGTTGATAAGCAATGGCTATGATTGTCCTTACCATTTTTAGCCTTACTATAGATGCAAACTTCTCATTATAGTCACATCTAGGGATTTACTTATAGCTCTTCACCACTAGTCTTGCCTTATGCCTCTCTACCTTTTGTTTTAGAGTGGTTTGTGTCTTATATACCCAATTGACTCCTATGACCTCTTTTCCTTTTGGTAGGTCTATTAACTCCCAAGTTCGATTTTTCTCCATTGTGTGCATTTCTTGTCCATTGCCTCACACCATGATTTGCCTTTGAATACTTATTAAAATTAGATAGGATTAGATGATAAAAAAAGAGCATAATTCATAGTTTCATCTTCATTTTTCTCATACCTTGACTGATCATAGACTTCTTGTAATCTTCTTGTCTTTACTAGGTGTTGACTTGAGTTGGAGGAGAATGATGTTGACTCTTGAACAACTCTTTAACCTACTTGATTATTGTTGCTACTAGATAAATCTACCCTTTATGAAATAGGGGTCCAACTTGGTGCATGGGTGGTTGTACCACCTACTATTTCAAATTTAGTAAATGTTTTAGTAGCCCTTGTTTATGCTTGTTCTTCTTCTTATCTCTCCTTCTTAGCTTCATGCTTAATGAATTGAACATCCTGACTGATTATGAATTATTTAGTGATGGAATTATATAATCGATAAGACTTTTACTGATCACTATATCCTATGAAAATGTACTTCTCACCTTTGTCATCCTATTTTCTCCTTCTTTGCTTGGGCACATGTGCATATGCAACACATTTGATTACTCTAAAGTGTTCAACACTTGGCTTCTAGATGCTACATGATTCTTGAGGGATCATATCCCTAATGTTCTTCATTGGATAAATATTCAACAACTATATAACTGTTACTATAGCCTCAGCCCAAAAATCATTAGAAAAACCCTTTACCTTTAGCGTGTTCCTTGCCATTTCTTAAATGGTCCTATTATTTCTCTTAGCCACACTATTTTGTTGTAGTGTATACCTAGCTATAAATTGCTTCTCGATGCCATGATCCTTGCACAAATTCATGAACTCATTAGAGATATACTCTCCCCCTCTATCCATCCTAAAAATCTTAATGTAGTGGCCACTTTTTTTCTCCACCATGGCTTTGAATTGCTTAAAGGTATCAAATGCAATCGATTTATTATTCAATAAATACACCCATATATTATAGCTGAAATCATATATGAATGTCATGAAATATACATTATTGGATAGGGAGGGGGTCTTAATTAGACCACACAAGTATGAATGGATCAGCTCTAAAAGAACTCTAGCTGTCCATTTTTTACCCACAGGAAATGCACTCCTATATTGGTTCCCCAATATACATCCTTCACACACTTTGTTTGGTTGTTCTACAAAGGGAAACCCTCTCACCATTTGCTTATTTTGAATAAGGTTCAACTGTCCAAAGTTCAAATTCCCATACCTTAGATGCCAAATAGTAGACTCCTCTACTATCATAATTTTAAATGATGTTACGAACTGGCTTTTCATTCTCAGTATAAAAATTTGATTGTTTTTCATCTTGAATGCTATAATATATCTATTGAAACAACTCCTATAAAATATAATGCATTCATAATTCTCAAATATAACCTTGTACCCCTTTGGAACAAGCTGCCCAATGCTAATTAGATTGTGCTTCAACCCGGTCACATAGTAAACATCTTGAATTTGTCTTTTGTCACCTTTCTTGGTGAGAATAAATATGTTGCCTTTGTCCATGATGGAAACCTTTTCATTATTTCCCATCTTTACCTCTTATTTTATTGACTCATCAATGTAGTTGAACACCTCTTTTTTCCCACTCATCTAGTTTCTACAACCACTTTCCAAGTACCATGTCTCTTTACTTCTTTGCTTCACAATGTTGCATGCTATGAAAATATTTCCACCTTTTTCATTTTTATTAGGTTCAACCTCTTGTGTTTTTGAGAAATTCAAATTTTTCCTATTTATATCATACTCCTTTTTACATTCACTAGCATATTGTCCATACTTTTTGCAATAATAACGTTGGACATTAGACTTATCATACCTTTGTGTAGATCCTCTTCTAGAAGTGTTACTACTCATTCCTATTCCTCTTCCATGTGAATCTTGATGGATATACCTTCCACCTTATTGAATACAACAAGTTCTTCCTCTTCCTCTTACATTCACATTGGTCTTGAAAGCTTGCTCATGGGAGGTGTCTAACCTATTCATCCTTTGTTCATGGGTTTGCAAGTAACCCATTACCTCATCTGTTATCATTTACCTCAAATCCTTTGAATATTTAATTTCAACTATTATAGGGTGAAATCTAATTGGAAGGCTCCTCAACACCTTCTTTATGATCTTATGATCTTCAAGGGTATCACCACGTCTTCATGTGATTGACAATATTCATTGTCCTTGTGAAGAAGTCATTGATAGAATCATTCTCCTTCATTTGTAAGGTCTCAAAGTCCCTTTTTAAAAGATACAACTTGACAAGTTTCACATTATTACTCCCTTGATAGGAATTTTAATTAATATCCCATGCTTGTTTAGAATGGATAGTTGTTATTATCTTAGAAAATTTTGAATTAGCTAGTGTCATTTATATGTAGTTGAGTGTGTTGGTATCCTTTCTCCTATTATATTCAATTGAATTTATTTGTGCTTGGGTGAATGCATTGAAGGATACTAGGTTTGTAAACTCATTATATCCACCTTCAACTAACTCCCATAGCTCTTGAGAGTTGAATATGGTCTTCATTTTCATGCTCCAAACATCATAGTTTTTTCCATAAAATGTAGGTGGTCATGCTATGAACCATAATTACCTATTATTATGTTTAAATGGGCTTACAACTATGTTAAAATAATTTGATATATATTATATTGTTTAGCATTAGCGATAACTAAGTGTCAACTATTTTGTTAGTGATGCAGTTGGTAGTTAAACCACTGGTTATTCAACTAAATAACTGTTTCTCTTTTGTATATATTCACTACTTCTTGTTGAATAATAATATCATAGCATTCAAGTTTCATTCAATTTATTCACTATGGTATTAGAGCAGTAGCAGCGACATGGAAAAGAAGTTTTATCGACACCTATCAACATGACAACCTACAGTTCAGAGATAGGAGAAAGTCTGGTGTAGAAGAAGTGTTGAGCAAGAGTGAAAGAGCAAAGTACAAGTGGACTTTCATTTCCCTGATCCTGGAAGCTGAGCACCAAAGTCTTGATCATGGAAACCAACATGGCAAAGGAAGCTAACTTAATGGGAGATGAAAAGGAGATTGATTGACATGAAGTGGCGTGAGGAAATTGCAAGAAGTGTGATAAACAAAAAGAGATAAATTATATACCAATGCCCATGCAAATAATAGTAATCTACAATAGAAATTAAAGTACTTTATGATGCCAAACCTGAAGTGTGGAAGTCTAATGTTGGAAAAAGGTTAGGAATTTTTGCAAAGGAGGTGTTTGAAGACTATGGTCCAGACCTGCAACTACAATAGTCCATTGAGCATTCCTCAAAATGAAAAGAATGCAGTCGAATATCCAAAGCCACAAGACGTGAAGGATCCCTTTTCATTCCATCTACAAAAAACATTGAATGCCTAGGAAGAAAAAGAGTGGATGAAAGGTACATTTCAAATATAAAATTTTTGAAACAAGAAGTTTGAATGAATCCCACATGATTCTACTTTGCTTTACAAGCTAGACTCAAAGACATCATAAATATTCAACTAGATGAACTGGTACGCTAGGGCCTCCTCGACTATTTCCTGTTTGATGTGAAGTGTCAAGCTCATAAGATTTATAGAAAGCTCGATGAAGGCTATGATGTAGATGATGAATATGTATAAGAATGCCCCCATAAGTGTCCACATTTGATTGCATAAGCATACCAAGCCCATCTTTTTATAACATATCGTTGTTAAATAAAATTGTGTCAAACCTTTAAAAAAGGTACACATCTTTGTAAATAAATAAAAACCATAGAAATTTTGAAACTTTAAAGCTACACATTCTTGTTATGACTTGTACTTTCTTGCATAAGTAATGAAAATTTTAGAAAATGCCTGCACCCAAGTTGTTATTGTCAAATGCCCAGCTCTTAAAAGGGGCTAATTTTGCCGCTTTAAAGACAAAAATGTGGATGATTCTTCATTTTAAGAATTATGGGGCATCGTCATTGGAACAGTGACCCATCCTACCAAACTTGATGAGCAAAGGAAGTTTGATAAATCTGATGTGAAAGCACTAATGCTGATAACTCTTAGTATTAATGATGAAGTTCAACTGCATATTCATGATGCAAAAATATTGAAAGAGGCATGGGACATTCTATTTATAATTTATGAGGCAAAGGACTAGAATAGAATCTTACATATACAATCACTTCTTCATACACTCATATGAAATTAGACAAAAAGGTCGAGGAGTTTTTACATTGGATTGAAAAACTGCAAGCAGAACTTGTTGCACTTTGAGAAAAGATCAAGGATAAGATGTTGGTTTCGATCACATTGAGAACTCTCCCATCTCAATTTCCTACATTCATTATGACACTCAACATTACCAAGAAAGTAGTGTCTTTCAAAGAACTGGTCAATTTGATTAAATAAGCGGAAGCAATTCTATCTGTACATGTAGAATTTGAGGACAAAACCTTGATCTCCAAGAAACGGGGTCCAAAATTCAAGAAGGGACCATCAAAGTAGCCACAACAACATCAACAATAGTAAAAGATTGAGAAGCTGAAGTGGTGGTTTTATATGCATAAATCCCACACACATGATACTGAACATTACCGATATAATGCCTTGGCTCAAGGCCAATCCAGTTGAGAGGGCTCATGTAGTAAAAAAGATTCATAGAAATCTAAGAGACATCCTTGAAAATGGAAGTAGAAAGGGCATGTAGTAGCACAAAATCAAGAGGAGAATGCATCTAATGACAAAGAAGTAGAATAAATAACATATGGAGTCCATGATGAGCTTATACTAGTCTCCCAAATCTTGATAGTAGTGAGCAAAGTTTGGTTAATAGACTCTAGTGATAGCAAGCACATGACTGGATGTAAGAAACTCTTCAATTCACTGACAACTCACCCAACTAGAGATTGAGATCAAATTTTTGATGATAAAGAGTATGTTACAGAAGGAATTGGATGTGTCACCATTCCTCTCAAGATAAGATGTGTTCTCACAAAGGTACTCTATGTCCTTGGTTTGACAACAAATATCTTATCTGTCAATCAACTTTTGAATCACAAGATAAAAGTAGAGTTTTTAGTCCAATAAAGAATCAAATCTTGTCTCATTTCTTGATAAGATCAAGTTCTTGCTAAAGTCTTCTTGAAGGATCGGTTATTTGCCTTAGATGTAGTATCAACTAGTGAAGTTTTACTTACTACCTCTATGGTAAAATCTACTACACTTTGGCACTACCACTATGGGCATCTATTAGTTGGTTCCCTCTTCCAGCTCAGTTCTAAGGCAATGGTACATGGAATTCCTTAGCTTTCCCATTCTTTTATGATATGCCCTGGTTGTCTTGTGGGCAAACAACATCGAGTTCCATTCAAGCCAAGTTCCTCTCATGCCAAGGAATGACTTGATGTGGTGCATATTGATCTGTGTGAACCCCTACCAGCATCCCTTCAAGGATTCAGGTACTTTCAGTTGTTTGTTGATGATTTTTCTCACAAGACTTGGGTATTCTTTCTCAAAATGAAGAGTGAATCCCTTGCACATTTCAAGGCCTTCCATCAACATGTTGTTACATAGTTCAAAAAGTGACTTCAATTCCTCTACTTAGATCAAGGGAGGGAATTCACATCAAAAGAGTTCTCAGCATTCCTGAAGCAACACAACATCAAGTAGCACTTTAATTATCCCTATACACCTCAATAGAATGGAATAACAAAACGATGCAATCACCCAATCATGGAGATGGGTCATTACATGTTATCTACTATAAAGTTGATGAGCACAATTTCAGGTAGAAGTAGCACAGACGGTTGTCTATCTTCTCAATAGAGCACCAACAAAGATCTTACTAGACAAGACACTAGAAGAGGTATGAAGTGGTCATAAACCATCAATTTCCCATCTTTAGAGTATTTAGTTGTACTTCTTATATGCATGTCCTAGATAAAAAGAGGAATAAGATCGAACCAAAGACCCTCCATTGTATTTTCTTGGGGTATAACACTACCTCCAAAGCATACCATTTCATGGATCCTAATTTAAATGAAGATTTATGAAAGTCATGATGTGGTCTGTGATGAGTCATCATTTGACTCATTGGCACAAAAGGAGATAGACCAAACCACCTCTCATAGACTTTTCCCATAGTTAGATGATGAGCATGAAGAAGGTGAGCTATAAGAAGGAGAATTATTCATTGATCTTGGTAATCTATAAGTCATTTCTTCATCAAATCAGCAGCCGCTTTGACGTCCTAAATGGCTAGATTCCACAATCAAGGACTCACACCTGAGCTCTCCTCTAGACACTTCATCAAGAGTTCAAACAAGAAGATAGGTGAGACATGAAGTCAATCTTGCACTTATGAGTTGAAAGTTGACAGCACCAAACCAGAGATAGTTCAAGAGGCCTTCAGTCAACCTTAGTGAAAGAAAGCCATGGATGTTGAATATGATGCCCTCATCAAAAATAGGACGTGGGAACTTGTTGATTTGTCTATAGGGAAGAAATCCATTGGTTGTAAGTGGATTTTCAGAACAAAGTACAAGGCAGATGGATCCATCAACAAACATAAATCACAACTTGTTACAAAGGGTTATGCTTAGCAAGAAGGCATTGATTATGAGGAGACCTTTGCACCCACTATAAAGATCAAGATCATTAGAATTATTTATGCACTGGCAACACAATATGGATGGAAACTTTAGCAGATGGATGTCAAGACTGCTTTCCTAAATGGTGATCTAAAAGAATAAGTATACATGACCCAACTAAAATATTTCATTGATGATAAACATCCATAAAAGGTATGTCATCTAGTTAAGTCACTTTATGGACTTAAACAAGCACCTCAGGCATGGTATATAAAAATAGATGATCACTTATTGCAGCATAGTTTCATTCGTAGCCCCTCTAATTCCAATTTGTATATCAAGAAGGTAGGTACATATATTATCATTCTTTGCTTGTATGTGGATGATCTTGTGACCACTGATAACTTAGATGATCTTGTTGATACAGTAAAGAATGACTTGAAGAAATCCTTCAATATGACTAATTTGGGGATACTGCATTACTATCTTGGCTTAGAGATATGGAAAAAATAGAATCACATCTTTTTCTCACAGATGAAATATGCCAAGACACTCTTGGAAAAGTATAGAATGTCAGACTGTAACCCTCTTTCAACACCAATAGAGAAAGGTTTACAACTCTCTCAATTCCAGGATTCCCCTCAAGTGGATGCAACTCTCTATAGACAACTTGTTAGGAGTCTCATCTACTTGACCTACACCAGACTAGATATATGTTTTGTTGTGAGTTATCTTTCCAGATTTATGTAGGAACCGAAGAAATGTCACTGAGTTGCACAAAACATGTTTTGAGATATGTCCAAGGTACACTTGAGTATGGTCTGGAATACAAGAAGAATAGTCATTTCTTCTTGTAAGGATACACCAACTCGGACTATGCTGGATCTGTTGATGACAAGAAATCTACTTCAGGGTATATTTTTCATCTCAGATTTGGACCCATTTCATGGATCAGCAAAAAACAATCAGAAGTTGCTCTCTCATCCATAGAGGCAGAGTATCATGCTGCATGAGGCGTTGTGTGCGAGGTAATATGGATACATCGCATTCTATCTGATATGGAGATTCGTGAAGATCAACCACCCATTCTATTCTATGACAATCAAGGTGTGTTGAAGCTTGTGAAGAATCTAGTATTTCATGAATGAACCAAACACATTGAGGTTCAGTGTCATTACATCAAAGAACAAGTCTTGAACCACCACATTCAACTCCAGTACTGCCCAACGAATTTACAGATAGCAAATATACTCACCAAGTCTCTTGGCAAGGTGAAATTTGATCTACTCCGGGGGTACATTTGTAAAAACAATGTAATAAAAGGAGGAATGTTAGCATAATTTAATATATATTACATTGTTTAGCATTAGTGATAACTAAGTGTCAACTGTTTTGTTAGTGATGTGGTTGGTAGTTAAACCGCTGGTTATTCAACCGAATAACTGTTTCTCTTTTGTATATATTCACTACTTGTTGAATAATAATATCGTAGCATTCAAGTTTCATTCAATTTCTTCAAACTCAAGGGCATTGATGCCAGTTGTTGGCGTAAAATAGATAATATGCAGGCCCACGTGAGAAGCAAACAATATAAAACTAAAACTTCAAACTAACTACGAAGCAATACACAAGTGCTGGAAATGTACAAAATGTGATGCTAAGACAATAAAACAGGGGAGACAGAGTTGGGATGGAAACAACAAAAATTTGTATATATTGATTTGCTTCTAAAACTCTATTACAAACTGATTTAAATCCATTTACTTACACAGATACTACTCTTTACAAAAGACTCATTAAAAACTTCTATTTTGATTTCTTTTTTACTTCCTATCGGTTGAGCTATGTACTGTTGTAGATGCTTTATTTTCTTCCTTTTATTATGTTGATCTGCCTATGGTCTGACTGCTGTCAACAAAACATTATCTTGCTCTATTCATTGATGTTCTTCTTCTTTTATTTTGCCTCCTTTGTTCTCCACAGTTTATTGTTGGGCTCTCCTTCTCTGCTGCTCTGTCTTACCCAGACTTCTCTTCTCTGTTGCAACTGCACTTTTCTACAGACTCTTGTTCTCTCTGACTATTACTGCATCAATAATCTACAGCTCTATATTTTTGCCCATAATTTTTACTTCTATACTATTTATCGTCTTCTCCTTTTATTCTCTAATGCCTCCTCACTTTTCCACCTACCTCCTTGTTTCCCCAAAAACATCAAAACAGTTCAAAAAAAAATTTCAAATTCAAATCTACTGCAATTCATTTGTTTGGTGGCCACCGAACTGTTGAGTGGATCTCGGCAGGGGTAGGTGAAGGGAATAATTTATTTTAACATTCCCGTCAGTCTAGCTTTTTCCGTCTGCCTAGTTTTGTTTGTCTCTTTGCCCTAAGCATATCTTGATTTAACGGAATTCCCTTTTTCACATCACTGCAACTGCAGAGCCGCTGCGCTAAATCTTCACAGTACTAAGGAAATGAGGGAAACTAATGATGGACTTCCTTCGCCACCTCTATCAAAAGTTCAGTCACCTACCGAGCTACTATTTGAGGCTGACGGGGCTATCCTTGAGCAATTGCTGGCCATGTCGTTGAATGACGTCGACCATCAAATGTTTCCATGTCAGGACGAGCTGCTTCAACGTATGAATAGTCATGTTATGTCCCCGAACTTTGAGGAAATTTTATCCACACAAAATTTGCAGATTGTGATAGATTTTTCACTACCGCTGGCTAATGAGATGCCCACAAATAGGAAGGCCCTATTCACTGAAGAAATAATGAAACAGGCCGGAAACCAGTTCATTGGAGCCCCTCCTAATGGCTGCTACGATCACGACACCCAATTTGCCATTCCAGCTTTACCGAGGGATGAACAGAAGGGGCTATAGTTGGCTCATCTTCTGTTAGCCTCCGAAGACATGATCGGCAACAAACAGTACGATCAAGCGGCCAGGCTAGTAAGCCAATGCAATAAATTATCTTCCCTGTTGGGTAACCCCATACAAAGGCTCGCCTATTATTTTTCTGAAGCTCTGTAGGACAGAATCGAACGTGAGACGCTCGGGGAGTTAATCAAGGCACCGAATAAATCCCCAAAATTTGCCTACAATTTTGACAACGATTTTGATAAAAGTAAATTTTATGCTTTCGTGGATTTCTATGTTGGAGTAATCCCCTCTGCCAAAGTGCTGAAATTCACGTCGGTGCAGGCAATCATAGACGCCGTGGGGAATGCAAAGAAGATTCATGTGATAGATATGGGGATTCAGGGAAATGAGTTTCAGCTATCAAGCTTGGTATCAGACGAGATTGTTGTTGAACCAATTTCCTCATGAAGAATTATATAGTCTTGAGACCAATGGATCTGCCACAACTATTGGGTGGAAAGGAACCCCATTATTTGCAGTATCTGCATGAACTTGTAACTATGAATTATGATGGTGGTGTTGCTTCTATTGAAGCTCCATTACTAACTTTGAGTGTTAATTTTTAAATTTCATCTAAAATTGACCGACATGAATAGAAGCATCTCGTTGTGACAGCAAAGGGTCGACCATTCAACTGTGTTCGTCAAATATTCGGCCATATAGTGTATATATTGATTGTTAAAATACGTAAAATATTTATGGATGTTTTCGGGCAACATAGTAATTATATTCATATTGACGCTCTAAAATAAATTTAAATATCTCATGAGTCATTTCAAAGTGCAGTGGGGTCGAATATTGAATGGTTGGCCAATTGTATGATCCTGCTTTCTCCTTAGAGGAAAGCCCTTGGGAGTAGATTTTCAAAATCCTTCCAATGTTTGTAACTATTTCTCTGTATATTTGATTGCAATAGATATATTATAGTAACATTTTGATGTTGATCAATACAATAGTTGAGATGTTTTGTCAATCATGATTCATTCCAGTGTCGATCAACATGAATACCTTCTAGATTTTGGGTTAAAAGATTGAAGGTGTCCAATGAACGACAAGAGAAGATTCATGTTGTCCATGTCCTTTTTTCATACGACATTGTCAGGTGAAAGAGGAACTTCATCACTAAATCCTCCCCCACCTCCTTTTCGTTCACTATATTTAATGTAATAAATTTTCTTCAACAAATGACTTTCACATTTTTCTATTCCAATTGTTGTAATGCCAATTGGGTGGGTAAACTTTGATTGTTTTGATTCTGGGATGCATCTGAGTGATGTCTCTTTCGATTTAGATTTATGAAGAAGAAGTGTATATATATATATAATAAATGTTAATAGATATTAATTTAATTTTAATATTTTGTTTCGGTGAATTTTTATTGATTAGTAATAAACAATTTAAATTTAGTTATATTATTATGTTGGATTCAAAAAATATTTTAAGAATAAAAAATATGTTTTAAATTTTATTATATATTTAAGATATCAAAATAATTTTTTAACAATTAAATGGATATAAAATTTAATATTTTTCATTAATAATTATATATTCAAAAATATTAAAATTTATTAATACTCTAAAAAATTATTGTAAAATAATTGAAAACAAAATAATCACCACCATTATATAGTCCATAACTCTACTTATAAATAAAAATATACTATAATATTCTTCACATTTATTAGATCATGAAGATGAACATCATACTTATATTATCCCCTCTAAACTCACAACTTCTAACTTCTAATATGCCATAATATTCTCACATTTAATGAATCATGGAGATGGACATCATACTTATATTATTCCCTCTAAACTCACACACTTATATTATCCCCTGTAAACCATTAGACGATCCTCCTTTATTTCATATCCTGAAGAGACAGCTTTTCAAATATTTCTTGGTATGTTTAGGTACCGATTATGTTTACTTCAAATGTTCAAGTTGATTTAAAAATGGTCTACTCTTCATTCTGTCTTAGTAATGCACAGCGTATTCCTCATTGAATATATTCCGATTGAAAAATGTCTCCCTTGTGCTCTACTGACCATTGATACCTTATGTATTGAGTAATTTTCATTTGCAAAGAAGCAATGACATCCAATGAGATAATGGAACCCTACAAAGTGTAACAAAATTATTTATCTAAATAGTCCAGGTTAGACCTCGTCCATTCCACTAATTCTGAGTGACCATATTTCATAGAAGTTGAGGTCTTATGCCTAGATTGAAATCTTTCCTATGAGAATCATCTATGAAACAGGAAAATAGTATTTATATTTTTCAAGATTCATCATAAGAACATAGAGTATTATATAAATGTGGGGTTATTTGGTGAACGGAAATAGAAATGGTAAAATAAAATATTAGTGGAAATGGTTAAATTCTACTTACCATAGTATCTGCTAGCTTTGTGAGGTATCTTTATTTGTTATAGTGGTTTCTGTTAAGATAATTAACCTAAATTTAATTCATGTATTTTAAGATGGATAATGGATTATATTTTGTAGATCTTTATGATAGATGAAAATTTGAAAAGCAATTTTATAAATATATTATGTTGAAATTATTTGGAACCAATATTTTATATATGATATGTGTGTCCATCTTTAGAGTTAAAAAGATAATGTTGAAAATTTTGAGAAAAATAATAATGACAATCTTATAAATAGTGATGATAAGGGGTAAATACATAGAATTGCAGGGTCAAAAGGGGGTTTTAAGTAGACATATTTTTAATTTTTATGAATTATATTAGACTCCTACATTAAAAATTTGAAGATGCTACAAGAACACGAATTATAGTATTTATAGTCTAGTTTATAAACTATTATTTTTCTTAAATGGTCAAATATAAGTAGGTCAAATATTGGAAATTCGAAGAGGTACTACTTTTTTTTAAAAAATATATTAGATAGACAGCCATGCACCTTATCATTTTTTGAGTATCGTTTAATTTTTTAAAACTCTTTCGTGAAAAGTTAGATAAGATCATCTAGTTTATAACCTATAGTTTTTTTAAATTTTATAATGAATATATATATATTTTTTACTAATTTCATAAATAAATAAACCTTGAAATATGATCAATAATTCATAGTTAACTGTGCACCTTCTTCCCCCCAACTACCTCAAAAAATATCAAAAATTAGAATTTTTTAATGTTATAGAATCAAATCTAGTATTTTACCCTATTATTTTTTTCAATTTGAATCAATAAAATGAAAGGTACATAAACAAAGATAATAATTTATAGTTGTAGCATTTAGCTCTATAAAAAGACATACTAAGAAATAAATATAGATGTGTGTGTGTGTGTGTGTGTGTGTGTGTGTGTGTGTGTGAGAGAGAGAGAGAGAGAGAGAGAGAGAGAGAGAGAGAGAGAGAGAGAGAGAGAGAGATGTTGTAGTCATATTTTCAAGAACATTTTGATTAAATTCACAATGTTTACTATGGAAAAAGTTGTATTTTGTTATTTTTAGTCAAAAACATACATTCGACTATGTGTTTGTAAGTCTATGCCTTAGGCTTCAGAATCCAAGCCATTCCTGAGCCTTGAGGCATGTGTTTTAAAAGTTAAACATAAGAGCCACGTACAAAAAAAAATCTTGTACATGATAAAATGCATACATGAAATAGTTTACTATCACATTGACATGCTTTTGGTCATCTTATTGATTTTATTATAGTTTATTTTTTATTGTCATAGTTCATGCATGGCCATAGTCAATGTTAGCTATTAACATTGATGTTTTCGACATTCAAAAAATGTAAACCTAATTTTGACTGTAATCTTGATGTCATTTCCCCAAATAAATAAATTTGTGACTACATAATGAGATTTTAGACTCAATTATCTCCAATGCCATCACAGATTGAGCCAATTAGTCAATTCGAGTGATAAGTGGTGTGATTTGGGTTGAATTGAACCTTATGAACATAATTCTTACTCCAAAAGATGTTGGTTAGGGATAAATAAATTGATTTGTGGTCTAGGGTCCAATCATGAAGGTAATTGGGGCCAATTTTAACTTATTGAACCCATCTATGACTATAGAATGTGTTTTGAGGTCAATTAACCTCAATGTCAACATAGATTGATCCAATTAGTTAATTGGGGTAATTGTTGATGTAATTTATGGGAAATTGAGGCTTTCAAACTTAATTCTTACTCTAAAGAATGTTAATTGGGCTCTAAATTGATTAGTTTATGGTTTAGAGTTAGGGTTTATGATTTTGGGCTTAGGCTTTAAGGTATAGGGTTTAGGGTATAGAGTCTAATCATGAAGAAATTGAAGGATAATTTGAGCTCATTGAACCTATTTATGACTACATAATGTGATTTTGGGCACAATTAGACCTAATGTAATAAAAAATTGAGCCAATTAGTCAATTGGGGCAATCAGTGATGCAATTAAGAGCTAAATTGAGCCCTGTGAGCCTAGTTCTAACTCTAAAGGATGTTAATTCAGGCTAAATTGATATTTTAAGGGTTTAGGATTTAAGGCTTAGGTCTTAGGGTTTATGGTTTATGATTTAGGGTATATGTCCAATCAAAAATGTAATTGGGGTTAATTTGAGATCATTGAACCTATTTGTGACTAAATAATGTGATTTTGGGCTCAATTTTCCCTAATATCATAAGAGATTGAGATAATTAGTCAATGGGAAAATCAATGATATGATTTGGGCTAAATTAATCCTTTTGAACCTATCATGAAGGTATATGGGGATAATTTGAGCTTGTTGAACCTATTTATGACTATAAAATGCAATTTTGGGATCAATTAGCCCTAATGCCATAATAGATTCAGTCAATTAGTTGATTGGGCCAATTAATGATGTGATTTGGGCCAAATTAATCCATGTGAACCTAATTATTTTTCTAAAGTATGTTTATTGGGGCTAAATTTATTGGTTTAATGGCTAGGGTTGGGGCTTAAGGCTTAAGGCTTAAGGCTTAGGCAATAGGGTTTAGGGATTAGGGTGTATGGTATATGGTCTAATTATGAATGTAATTGAGGATAATTTAAGCTCGATAAGCTTATTTGTGACTACAAAGTGTGATTTTTGACTCAATTAGCCCCAAAGTCATCACATATTGAGCCAATTCATCAATTGGGGCAATCAATCATGTGATTTGGGTAAAATTGACCCTTGTGAACCTACTTCATACACTAAATGATGTTAACTGGGGCTAAATCAATTTATTTAGGGTTTAAGGTTTTTTATTTAATGTTTAGAGTCCATTCATGAATGCAATTGGGACCAATTTGACCTCATTGAGCCTATTTGTGACTATAAAATATGATTTTGGGCTTAATTTACCGCAATGTCATCACAGATTGAGTCAACTAGTCATTTTGAGCAATCAGTGATATCATTTGGGCCAATTTGAGCTCTATGAACCTATCATGAAGGTAATGTGGGATAATTTGAGATCATTGAGCCTATTTATAACTACACAATGTGATTTTGGGATCAATTAGCTACAATATCATCATATATTAAGTTAATTAGTTAATTGGGGTAATCAATGATGATATTTGGGTGATATTGATCCACATGAACCTAATTATTACTCTAAAGGAAGTTTATTAGGGCTAAATTAATTAGTTTAGGGTTTATGATTTAGGGTTTAGGGTATACAATTTAGGGTTTTGGGTATATGATTTAATTGGGAAGGTAATTGTGGCCAATTTTAGCTTGTTGAACATATTTATGACTAAAAATTGTGATTTTTGGCTCAATTAGCCCCAATGTCATCAAAAATTGAGCCAGTTGAGGGAAATAGTGATGTAATTTGTGCCAAATTGATCCCTATGAACCTAATTCAAGTACTCTAAATGATGTTAATTTAGGGCTAAATTGATTTGTTTAAGATTTAAGGTTTAATATTTAGGGTTTAGGGCTTAGCTCTTAGGGTTAGGGTCCAATTATGAATGCAACTAGGACCAATTGGAGATGGTTAAACCTATTTATGATTATAGAATGTGATTTTGGGCTCAATTTACCCTAATGTCATTATAGACTGAGCTAATTAGTCAATTAGGGTAATTAATGATATGAATTGGGATAAATTAAGCCCTATATACCTATCACAAAGGTAATTGTTAATAATTTAATAAATGACTAAAAATGTGAATTTGGATTCAATTAGGCCCAATGTCATAATAGATTGAGTTAATTAGTTAATTAGGGCAATCAATGATTTGATTTGGGATAAATTAAGCCCTATGAACCTAATTCTTACTCTAAATGATGTTTATTGGGCCTAAATCAATTAGTTTAGGATTTAGGGCTTAGGGCTTAGGGCCCAATCATGAAGGTAATTGGGGCCAATTTCAACTGGTTGAACCTATTTATGACTACAAATGTTATTTTTGGCTTAATTGTCTTCAATATCATCATAAATTGAGCAAATTAGTCGATTTGGGTAATCAATGATGCAATTTGGGGAAATTGAGCCCTGTGAACCTTATTCTTACTCTAAAGAATGTTAATTGGAGATAAATCAATTTGTTTACGATTTAGGGCTTCTGTCTTAAGGTTTAGGGTTTATGGTCTAATCAAGAATGCACTTAGGACCAATTTGTGCTCATTGAACCTATTTGTGACTATAAAATGTGATATTGGGATCAATTTACCCCAATGTCATCACATATTGAGCCAATTAGTATATTGGTACAATCAGTGATATTATTTGGTCTAAATTGATCCCTCTAAACTTATAATGAAGGTAATTGGGGATAATTTGAGCTTGTTGAACCTATTTATGACTATAGAATGTGATTTTGGGTTCAATTAGCCCCAATATCATCATATATATGGTTAATTAGTTAATTAGAGTAACCAATGATGGGATTTGGGCCAAATTGAACCATGTGAACCTAATTCTTACTCTAAAGGATGTTTATTGGGGATAAATCAATTAGTTTATGGTTTAAACTTTAGGGTTGAGGGTTTATAGCTTAGGGATTAAAGGGTTTATGTTTAGGACATAGGGTCTAATCTTGAAGGTAATCAGGGCCAATTTAAGCTCATTGAAGCTATTTGTGACTACAAAATATGAGTTTTAGCTCAATTAACCTTGATTTCATCACACATTGAGCCAATTAGTCAATTTGGGTCAGTGATGCAATTTGGCATAAATTGAGCCATGTGAACTTAAATTTTACTTTAAAGGATGGTAATTGGGGCTAAATCAATTTACTTAGGGTTTAAGGCTTTGGTCTTATGGTCTAGGGTTTATGGCTTAAGATCCAATCATGAATGTGATTATAAAGAACTTGAGCATTTTAAACCTATTTATGATTAAAGAATGTGATTTTGGGCTCAATTTCCCCCAATATCATCATAGATTGATCTAATTAGTCAACTAGGGAAATCAATGATGTGATTGGGCCAATTTGAGCCCTATGAACCTAATTTTTACTCTAAAAGATGTTAATTGGGGCTAAATTTATTTGTTTAGGGTTTAGAGCTTAGATATTAGGGTTTATAGTTTAGGGTCTAATCATGAATGCAATTGACTCCAATTTAAGCTCATTGAACCTATTTTTTTACTATAGAATGTGATTTTAGGCTCAATTTGCCCTAATATCATCATAAATTGAGCTAATTAGTCGAATCAAGTAATTAGTGATATGATTTGGGCCAAATTGAACCCTATGAACCTATCACAAAGGTAATTGGGTATAATTTGAGCTTGTTGATCCCATTTATGATGAAAAAGTGATTTTGGGCTCAATTATCTCTAATGTCATAATATGTTGAGTCAATTATTTAATTGGGATAATAAGTGATGTGGTTTTAGTTAAATTTAGCCTTGTGAACCTAATTCTTACTCTAAAGGATGTTTATTTGGGCTAAATCAATTGGTTAAGGTTTTAGGGTTTATGGTTTAGGATATAAGGTCTAATTATGAAGGTAATTAGGGCCAATTTTAGCTTGTTGAACCTATTTGTGACTCTAAGATGTGATTTTTTGTTTAATTAGCATCAATATCATCATAGATTGAGCCCATTAGTCAAGTTGTGAAATCAATGATGTGATTTAGGACAAATTGAGCCCTATGTACCTAGTTATTATTCTAAAGGATGTTAATTGGGGTTAATTCAATTTATTTAGGGTTTAGGGATTTATCTTAACTTTTGGGGTTTAGGGTCCAATCATGACTGAAATTGGGACTGAATTGAGCTCATTGAACCTATTTTTGACTACAAAATGTGGTTTTAGGATTAATTCACCCTAATTTCATCATAGATTTAGCCAATTAGTCAATTAGGGTAATCAATGATATGATTTGGGTCAAATTGAGCCCTGTGAGCCAAATTTGTTTAGGGCTTAGAGTTTAAGGTTTTAGGTTTTAAGGTTTAGGTTTAGGATAAATTATGCAATTAATGTATACATAAAAGGAATTGCACATGGTTTTAACACATATGATTTTTTTATGAATACAAAATTTTACCATATACATGGTTTTAGTGTGTACACAGTCCTGTGGGTTGTAAAATAGTAAAAATGTATAATAGATCAATGTATTTTTTTCACATCGAGACTTTTTTACCCCATATATTATGTTATTTTTCATTCTACATAGTACATGTCCATTTTTAATGACTTGATCACTTTACCCACCATCAAAAGTAGATAATGTTTTATCTAATCATGGTTGATTACATAGTGCATGTCTATTTTTTTATAATTTAACTATTATCTCCTCTTGGTACTACATAGTGAAGGTCTATTTTTTAATTATTTGATCATTGTCTTTAGCCTCAAAAGTAGAAAACTTTGTCTAATCATGGCTGACTACATAGTGTAGGTTTATTATTTTAATAATTTGATCAATGTCCCCACTTGGTACTTCATAACATACAAGCCTATTTTATAATAATTCAATCACAGTCCCTACCCTCTAAAGTTTATAGCTTTGTGTAATCCTAGGTGACAAAAATCTTACTAGTGGGAAGAAGAAGTTAAATATTAAAATGGTGGAGGAATTAGAAGTGATTAGAGAAAAATAAAGGAAATGAATGCGAAGAATTTTTTAAATTAAGTATAAAATCTTTAATGAAATGAATGTCACAAAAAATGATAAAATGAATAATGATAGTATACAAAATTTGGATAGTATACCAAACTATTAAAGTTTAATTGTCAATTCTGATAGCATAGTGAATTATAATGCAAGTCCACATTCAAATTTTATGGTTTTTAATTTTTATGACAATGATAATATGCATGATGATTTACCCTCTAATAATGAAGAAAATTGTATGGAAACATGAATTGGAGAAAGTAACAATGAAGAAAATAATATGGGGACATTGTCAAAGAATAAACTGTTAATGAAGAAAATATTATGGGAACCCCATTTAATGAAGAAATTACTAGTAAAGATAACAATATGGAAATAACAAATCTACCAATTTTAGCACTAAGAAAACCAAAAGAAGAATACATCAGGGTAAGTGCATAGAGTTGGGGGACAATTCTATGGACATTTACCATAACGTGTACATGTTATAGATATAACACGTACTTGTAATGTCCATAACATATACATGTTATTTCAAACTAGGCTCAGAATCACCAAACTTAAATTAATATGCATTATATCATGTGTGCATTATGTGTAGTGAACATAACATGTAGTTATTGCCTTTACATTACACAAAAATATAAAAAATATCTATTGGAAGGGGGAAAATGGTTTACTAAAATAAATGTTAAAGTATAAGTTTACATTTATATGGTTACATTTATATTCATTATATTTTAATTTATTTTAGTAAATATAATAAAATAGGGTCACTCTGCTTCTGATATAGTTAGTCTCGTATTTGCATGCCTTATGATGTGGAAGATGGTTTTTCAAAATCTAATATGGTCAGTACCTAGGCATTTTTAGTGTATTAGTATTGAAACTAGGGATTTTAGGGCATAAATTTTACCATTGATGTCCATTTTTTATAAACATATAGTCATTTTTTAGTTTTTATTTCTTTTGAATTGTTTAATTACATTTTTAGGAGTCATATTTTTTTTAAATTGAAGTTTATAGAACACTTACTCTGAATTCAAGTCAAAATGATGTGATTAGAGAAGCATATGTCACATTGATGACCTACACACATCAAATGACCACTTTGTGTTTATTTCACTCACTCATTGTCCCTCCCTCATCCCTAATCACTTCCTCCTCATCCCTTATCATCCCTAATCATTCCATCTTTATCCCTCATCATCCCTAATCACTCCCTCATTGACCCTCACTTTCCATAATAATCTCTAATCATTCCCTCATCATCCCTAATAACTACCTCATTGACATAATGAATTTCTCATTGTCCTTAATAATCTCTACTCACTCCCTCCTTATCCCTCCTCATCCTTAATCACTCCATCTAATACATTGATAGTGGGTGAAGTAGCTCCTACTTGTGTTCGATTAGCTTATGTTCTAATTACAAATTTTACTCATTCTGATAAGGCCCAAATAAAATCTTCTTTTAATCATCCTCTTTCAATTTAATAACAAACTTGGAGATATCATTTGATTATATGGTGGGACATAAAGATATATATGGTGATCCATGCCTAGACATTAGAGAGAGTGGTATATCCAAAGACCTGGACTAGAATAAATAGGTAATAAATTGAGAAAAGGGTGGGATTAAACTATATTACTTACATATATATATATTGGGCTCTAGGAATATAATAATCCTAGTCCCATAATTGAGAATCCAAATTTATATCTATATAGATATGAGTGATTGGAGACTATTTGATATTTTCAATCCCAACCCTATAGTTGAATTATTATTTTCTCTAAATGTCATTGAGATTATTTCCATATTATACTATATTTATAGATAGATAGATAGATATATAGATAGATATATAGGCATTCTAATCTGAGAAATATTTTAGGTGATAATTTGGGTGATGGTTCTACCCCAATTGGTGGCAAAACTTTCAAGAGCCATAACTTTTGCACCATAGCTCTGTTTGACTCCACGTTTGAACCATTATAAAGATAAGAATGAGGAGAAAGTAATGATATGAAATATAGCTATGTTAAATGTTTTGGATCCCTAAAATCTTAATATAAGTTTCCTAAATTTTAATTTTAATAGTGCAGTCTAAAAATAGTAAGTTTCTAAAAATAGTAATTTCTCAAATTTTGTAATGTTGTAAATCATGGATGTCAAACCACTTCATCTCCCTCGACATTGGTGACCTTCCACATCCTCCTCCTACCTTCAAAGTATGTATAAAAATAGATGTATCCCAAAAATGCAATCATACATCTATTCTCAGAGATAGGCATATGTTTGGATCTACAAATTTGATCAATAAAACATCTCTTCTTAGAGATATCATTATTGAAATTGTGTTATTATTGTTTTTTGAATTATCTTTTAACAAAATTTCTTGAGTTTTGGATCACATTCACCAATCTGATAGAGTGTGTTCTAATTCAGTAGCTGATAGAGTATGTTTATAAACCCAACTTGATTTATACCATACCTTATCTACACCCAAATTGATATATGATGGGAATGAATGGCATGTCTTGATCTAGTGTATTTATGAGGGGACACTTAGAGCTTAGGCATGGACTAGTGACCCTAAAAGACAAACTAGAGCCTTTTAGTACTCTAATTATTCCTCAATACCTTATATAATAGATCAAAAGATAACATAGGAATATAGGCTCCACCATAGATAACTATGGGGAAGCATTTTGAAGGCCATACTTCAATCTCAAACTTTTCCTACCTAATTCATATATGAAAAGGAGTAAGGCAAGGGAAGCTTGAATTTTTAATATCCTTTTTTTCTTCACCTAATAGCATATAAAGGGAGGATTAACTTATCGATGGATGAAAAGGGAGTAAGACACAAATATCAAGGGAAGTTTTCCTTCTTGGTATCTAAATTTGTTTTTATTCTATATTTAGGCATGAATATGTAGGGAAGCTTACTTTTTGATAGATAGATTTGTTCTTACTTGACTATGCCCTACCTAATAAGGTAAGGAAAGATTCCTTTCTGATATATAGCTTTAATTTTTTCATACCTAATTTCCATTTTATATTAGATTATTAGCTATCAATGGAAGTTTAATGATTGATCTATAACTTGCATATATTATTTCCCTACCCACTTAGGTATGCCCTACCTATTTATATTCTATTGTTGGTAAGGGAAGCTTGATTTCTGATAAATAGAATGAGAAATAAAGTTTTGAATCATGTTACGTATGTAATAAATATATACTATTGAGTATTCCCTACCTAATTTACCTAATTTAGTATGCCCTACCCAATTGAATATCTAAGCCATAACTTGATCTTAAGTGTTACCAGCCTAAATACTCAAGCCATGTCTCGATATTTACTATGCCATACCTACATTCTTGTACTTGAGTATGCCCTAATTACCTATATTTAATTCCCTACCTACTTGTGTATGCCCTACCGACCTTATTATACTTGAGTATGTTATACCTACCTATCCATATTTCCAAACCTACTTGAGTATTCCCTACTTGATAAAATATCTAAGATATATCTTGATACTGAATATACATATCTAATCTTGATTGTGTATATCTTACCTGACCATATATTTAATACTTGATACCTAATTTAATACCCAATTAATACCTAGGTCATATCTTAAAATAAAAGGGGGCATTCTAACCTATTTAGATAAAGGATTGATGGGGATGATTAGTGACAAGAAGAAATAAACTAGACTCACCGTAAAGGTAATGAAGTCAATGATTAGGGATAAGGAAGAATGAAGAAAGAGTGATTAGGGATGATGATGGATGATGGTGGTCAATAAGGGAGTGATTAGGGACGAGGAGGGAATGACTACCCCATGTGTGAAATATTGCTTCATTATTTTCCTTATTGAATGGAAACTTAAACACATGCTTAAAATGAGTAGGTATTGACCATGCCATATCTTGAATATAGGGGCATTCTAACCTATATAGAGAAAGGAGTGAGTAGGGATGATCGAGAAAAAGAAGAACACTACACCCATCATAAAGGTATTAGAGGGAGTGATTAGGGATGAAAAATATATTAGGTGAAGAAAATACAGATATCAAAAATTCAAACTTCCCTTTAATTACTCAATATAGATGAATTAGGTATGGAAAAATTCCATTAACTTATATTGGGAATGACAAGTTTTTTTATTGGGGAAGGGCCTTTAGAATGGTGACCACCGTATATCTATGGTGGGTCCCCCATTCTTAATATATCCTTTGATATATTCTGTTGTGGATTGGGGCATACTTAGATTATGATAAGGCCCCATTTTAGCCTTTAAATCCCATCGAGCCATGCACAATCTCTAAGTATCCCCTCCTCAGTACACTAGAATAAGGCATATGCCATTCATTCCCTTCATAGATTAAGTTGGGTATAGATTGGGTTGGGAAACACACTCTCTAAGCTACATGATTGGAACATACTAGATCACCAAAATAATATATGATCACCAATTTGATAGAGTGTGTTCCAATCCAATAATCAATAGAGTGTGTTCCCAACCCAACTTGATCTATACCCAACCTAGTATATACCAACTTGATCTATTAATGGAATTAAGGGTATATTTCATAATCTAGTGTATCAAGGAGGGTCTACTTATAGTTTAGGCATGGCCTTGTGATCCCTAAAGGTAAAAATGGGGCCTTAATATACATTGAGTATGGCCTAGTCCCAAATAAAATATACCAAAAGATAGCATAAGAATGTGAGGACCATAATAGATATATGAAGGTCACCAATCTAAAGGCCCTACCTTGATCTCAATATTGACCTACCGAATAGAAGGGAATGAAAGGTTTCCCTACCTAAATCATCTATGCCAAGGCATAAGAAAAGGGAATTTTGCCTTTTTCTATCAAGATTTTCTTTTCTTAATACCTTTTCTCATCCCTAATCACTCCCTCTAATACCCTCATGGTGGGTGTAGTTGGTTTTTTATTATGCCCGATCATCCCTATCCACTCCTTTTCCTATATAGGTTAGAATTTCCCCTTTCCTTTCAATATATGGATTTGTTAATGCCCCCTCATTAAAAACATATGTTTCAACACCCATTCAATATGAATGAATAGAATGAATCAGTATTGCACAAATGGTGTAGAGAAATTCACCCAATTAATAGATATTTGCACTATATAGATATAGTGCAATACTTTTTAATTATCACTCATCATCTTTAATCACTACTTTATCGACCCTCATCGTCCCTAATCATCCCCTCATCAAATTTCATCATCCATAATCACTCTCTCATCATCCTCCATCATATTTAATCACTCCCTAATTGACCCTCATCATCCCTCATCATCCACAATCACTCTTTTTTTATCCCTTTATATCCCTAATCACTCCCTCCAATACTTTTATGGTTAGTGCAATGGATTTATACATGTGTTTGATTATCTGTAATCACTCCTTTCTCTAAATAGGTGATAATGTCCCCTCTCCTTTCAATAAATTCCTTGGGTATTTAATCAAGTATTCAATAAGGTATCAAGTATTAAAGATATGTTTATGTACTATATATATTATCATGATTAGATACGGGTATTCAAGATCAAGATATGGCTTGGGTATTTTAACGAGTAGGGTATACTCAAGTAGGTATGGAAATAAGGATAGGTAGGTAGGGCATACTCAAGTACAATAAGGTAGGTGGGTCATACTCAATTAGGTAGGGAAATAATTATAGATATGTATGGTGTACTCAAGTGTAATAAGGTAGGTAGGACATAGTCAATATCAAGATAAAGCTTAGGTATTTAGTCAGGGCATACTGAAGATCAAGTTATGGATCAGATATTCAATCAGGTAGGGCATAATCAAGTAGGTAAATTAGGTAGGGCATATTCAAGTAGGTAAATTAGGTAGGGAATACTCAATAGTATATATCTATTAAATACATTACATGATTCAAAACTTCATTTCTCATTCTATCTATCGATAAGTAAGCTTTCCTTGCCAACAATAAAAGCTAAGTAGGTAGGGCATAACTAAGTAGGTAGGGAAATAATATATGAAAGATATATATCATAAAATAATCTTCTCTTGATAGCTAATAATATATCATAAAAAGTGAAAATAGGTAAGACAAGAACAAAGTTATGTATCAGAAAGGAATTTTCTATTTCCTTATCGAGTAGGGTATACATAAGTAGATCCTATGATAAGAATAAATATATCTATTACAAAGTAAGATTCCATTGATAACCATACCTTAATTTCGAATAAAGGAAAATATATATACCAAGAAGGACAACTTACCTTGATATTTATTCCTTTCTCCCTTGCTATCCATCGAAAAGGTAATCTTCTCTTAATATACTACTAAGTGAAGTAAAACTAGATATAAAAAAGGAAAGCTTCCCTTGCCTTACTCCTTAGCATAGATTAAGTAGGTAGGGAAATTTTTCATTTACTTAATGGGTATGTAATGTTTGAGATCAGGGTAGGGCATTCAAAATGGTGCCCCCCATATATCTATGGTGGCCTCCTTTCCTATGTTATACTTTGATATATTGTATTAGGGACTAGAGAATACTCAAATTATGATAGGGCCCTAATTTAGCCTTTAGGGCCACCAGATACATGTTAAATAACTTGATACATTATATTAATTAATATTTCCTTCATTCCCTTTATATATCAACTTGGGTATAGATTATGCTGGGTACATATTGAGTTGGGTCTAGAAATACACTCTATAAACTATCAAATTAGAAAAAAAATCTATCAAATTTGTGACCACCTATCTATCTATCACAAAATATAGTCTAATACTAACATACTCTCAATGACATATAAATAAAATGAGAAGTCAACTATGGGGTTATGATTATAATTTTCAACTAGTCTCTAGTCACCTGTATTTATATTGATATAAATTTAGATTCTTGACTCTGGGATTGGGATTCTTGGATACCCAAACCCCAAACTATATATATAATTAATAAAATTTCATCTCACCATTTGATCAATTTACTACCTATTTATTCTATTCTAGGGCTTAGGATACACACTCTCTCTATTGTTTAGGTGTGGATCACCATATAGATATTTGAATCCCACTCGACAATCAAACAATATCTATGAGTTCCTTATTTGAGTGAAAGAATAATTTATTTGGGCCTTATTTGAGTGAGTAAAATTATACTACACCCACCATCAAGGTATTGGATGGAATGATTAATAATGAGGAGGGATGAGGAGGGAGTGAATAAAGATGATGAAGGATGATGATGAATGGTTAGGTTCAATAAGGGAGTGATTAGGTATGATGATGGATGGTGAAGGTAAATGAAGGAGTTATTAGGTATGATGAGGGATGAGGAATTAGTGATTAGGTATGGTGAATGATGATGAATAAGTTATTATAGATGATGAGGCATGGTGAGATTCAATGAGGGAGTGATTAGGGATGATAAAGGAGTGATTAAAGATGGTGACGATGGTGAGTTTCAATGAGGGACTAATTAGGGATGATGAGGAATAAGGTAGTAATTATTAGAGATGATGAATCATAGATTAGGGATGATGAGGTATGATGAGGGTCAATAAGGGACTTATTAGGGATGATGAAGGAGTGACTAGAGATAATGAGGGATGGTTAAGGTCAATTATGGAGTGATTAGGGATGATGAGGGATAAGGAGGGAGTGATTAGGGATGATAAGGTATGAAGAGGAAGTGATTAAGGATGAGAGAGGTATAATGATCAAGATGTGTTCAGGTCATTAATGTGACATATGCTACCCTAATAAAACAACTTTAGCTTGAATTCAAAGTAGATGTTTTGTAAACTTCAATTTTATCAAACTTGAGACTCCTAAAAATGCCCATAAATAATTTGGAAAGCATAAAAATCTAAAATCTAACTATATGTTTACCAAAAATGGATATCAATTATATAATTTATTCCCTAAAATCCATAGGTTAAATACTGAGATAGTGAAAATTCCTAAGTACCGACCAAATTGAATTTTTAAAAACTATCTCCCACATCATATGGCATGCAACTATGAGACCAACTCTATTAGATGTAGAGTGAGCCTAATTTATTATATTGCTTATACTTAACATTATTTTAGTAAACTACTTACCTCTTATAATTAAACCATATAACACTTCTAATATATCTTTTTTAGTTTTTTAATGTGATGTGAAAGGAACACATATGTGTTATAGCACATAGGAGTTCCTTTCCTATTACACAAAGAAAAGCAAATAACCCTTCTAATAAATAATTTCTACTTTTTCATGCAATGTGAAAATAATGTGTATGCATTATAGCATGTACACATTATATTTTATACATGTTTTATTGTGTATGGCTATTTTTTTTAATTGAAAAATTAAGCCTTTTGTCTCGAAAATGGCTTGGATTCTCAAGATAAAGGCTTGGACCCATCAACACATAACCAAACCTAAGGATTTTAATAAAATAAAATAAAATTCAGCTTCCATCACCAAATACACTATTAATTTAAACGATAAATTACATAAAATTCTTACCACCATGATGATATCACTCTCCTCTTTCCAAATATATGATTTTATAAATTTTTGGACTATTTAAGGTTTCAACCTATGTTGATCGAAAACTATATTATTTTTAGGACATGACATGACTCAAATATACATGCCTATATATGATTGTATATATATATATATATATATATATATATATATATATATATATATATATATATATATATATATATATATATATATATATATATATATATATCAAATGAAAAGAATATAAACAATCATATATAGGCATGTATATTTGAGTCATGTCATGTCCTAAAAATAATATATGGTTATATATGGTTTCAAACTAGGCTTAATTCTACACGTATTTTTAAAAAAAATAGTTTTAATTTTTTGAGAGGTAGTTAGGGGGCCTACATGACCAACTATCCATTTTTTGTCAGTTTTCAAGATCTATTTACTTTTAAAATTAGAAAAACAAAATATAGGTTACAAACTAGATGATATTATCTAAAGTTTTGCCAAATAGTTTTAAACAATATCAAACGATGCTAAAAAAATGAGAGGCCCCATGGCCAACTATCTACTATGTTCTCCTAAACAAATAGGATTTGTTATTAAAATTTTATATGTTTGACCTAGTTATACTTAACTATTTTTTTAAATAAATAGTATTCTAGAAACTAGACTCACAATTATACAATTTATGTTCTTACACCATCCTTGAATTTTGAGTATAGTCATCTCAAATTATCTATAGAAGTTCAAATTTCTCAATTTTTAGAAAATACTTATCATTGGGTAGGGCCCTTTTTCCCCCCTAACATTGTGCACTTACCTATCATCCAGGCATCATAGTATACTTCATTACATTTCAAAAAAAAAAAATCCCAAGGATTTGAAACCACTAACAATTCAAACTACATTTTATCCTTCTGAACATTTCTTCTTAGGTAAAATAATTTTGTAGATATGCCAAAGCATTCTTGATGTAATTTCAAACATATTCTCATTTTAGCACTACATCTTAGACAATTATTTTTATATTATAGGTATCATTATTAATTATGTACATGTATCTTAAATTATTATTATAGTTCATGTCTATAAGACTACAAGCATAATATTTATAAGGATAAAAATAGAATTGGATATACAATTATTGGAATGCAAAATTTTGTTACCTCAAATGTTCCATTCATGCCCTGAGAACAATCCAAACATTCAAATCATGTTCTCAATATAAATACACACAATGAAATAAATGTAATAAACTCTTCTATAATATTATGATATAAGTTGTTCAAGACTATTACTATTATGATCTACTTTATCTATGTCACAATATAGATAGGTTTTTAAATATTAAATTATTGAATAATGTTTGGTTTAGAAGATATTGTGGGCAGGGGTTGAGAGAGTGGGAATTGTATTGGTGTTAAGATGCCCTTATACATGTTTTACAGGCAAAAAAATCATAAGGGCATACAAAATGTGAACATAATAGAATATTTAATAAATTACAATAAAATCCATAAGGTGAAATCAACAAGAATATTTAAGGTGAAACCTTTATATATATATATATATATATATATATATATATATATATATATATATATATATATATATATATATATATATATATTGGTGTTAAGATGCCCTTATACATGTTTTATAGGCAAAAAAATCATAAGGGCATACAAAATGTGAACATAATAGAATATTTAATAAATTATATTAAAATCCATAAGGTGAAATCAACAAGAATATTTAAGGTGAAACCTTTATATATATATATATATATATATATAAGCATTAAAAATTTGAACATAATATAATATCTTGAGTTAATTACATATATGCATACAATGCTAAATAACCATAAATCAATCCATATAGGCATACAAAAAAATGTCATAAGACATGATCCAAATCATCAAAATGCATTGCTCTCATTGCCTTGGTCATATAGATGGATTTCCCTTGGATGCATTGCTCATATATGGAGGTCTTCGAGACGAATGACTATAGGTACTCTTTTGGTCAAAACTCACCTATAGCTCAACCTATTCATATAGAAATATTGTTAAAAACATTACATAATAGAAAAAGATACTTAAAAAATTAAAAATTTACTTTTATAATGATATAAAAATTATTCAAAGGTACACTTACCACAATCTAGTGGTCATGGCTAATTTGTGTCTAGTGTTCGATAAGGTCAATGATAGGTTGACATTGGCAAACATGAGTGTGAAATAGATAACCAATAAGATTGGGACCTTGAAAATGTATATATACAAAATAATGACTCAAAATTAGCTCATAAGCATTTAAATCAACTGAACAAATCATTAAAATATAATAGCTAAATTTAAAAATTAAATTATCTTATACCATGCCATGCCTGCTAATCATTTGAATATGACTATAAGATGTCATCAGAGGCGTATTCATAGACAATTATTTCATTCATTAGTTATTTTCACAAGTACAAAGTAAAATTACAAAAAACAAATCCATATTTATAATTAGACATTAAAATAACTCTCATACCTTGACCAATTATTATGCAAATGAAATCACATCAGTAACTCTCTCATTTGTTCTCTCCCAAATAGATGGTGGAGAATCTAGTGTGGTCATCCAAAAAACAAAAAAAAATCATTGTTAGTCACTTGGACACACACACACACACACACACACA
This sequence comes from Torreya grandis, assembly GCA_037957365.1. Classification (NCBI taxonomy): domain Eukaryota; kingdom Viridiplantae; phylum Streptophyta; class Pinopsida; order Cupressales; family Taxaceae; genus Torreya; species Torreya grandis. Next base: position 996,699 of record JARHVA010005770.1, on the reverse strand, counting down.
CACACACACACACACACACACACACACACACACACACACACACACACACACACACACACAAGTCATACATGGAATGAACCATAAAATTAATCAATCCTTAAAATCTACCTTTTTATATATGTATATGGGCATAGTATTAGTAACATATGTGATTATGTAGCATTCATAATCCAACTGCAATGTAAAAAAACATATACATTATTGAGCTTTTTATGAAAAATAATCATTACCTTTTAAATTGTATAAATATTTTAAATTTGACATGTACCTAGATATTTTATTTATAACATGTAAAATATACAAGATACCTCAGAAGTTATAGGTAAAGGGTCCAGAACAAATGTAGATGAATGAAACACATCAGTGATATCAATATCATCTAGGCCCATGAAAATACCACCATGAGTAGGTTGCATGAAATACTCCTTATCCTCCTCAAGTATAGTGAATAACACCACATGATCTATAATGGTGAGTTCTAGCAACAATGTTAGATGAAGCCTCCCCATGTCCACCCTCACTAGTAGTGGTTTGAGAAACCTACCTCATATGTTGAATGAGGTTGTCAGTAGGTACCTTTAGTTCATGAAAAATATCAATCTCTAGAGTATCCTTGACTATAGAGGGTAGTGTATTAGGAGGATGTGGTTTTTGGAAAGGTTCTCTCCTAGGCTGATTAGGTGTATGATGTGTACCCAGTCTAACATGCATAGAACCTTTTCCTTTACCCTAAAACTCTAAGAATTCAAAATAATTTAAAACGCCATTAAATAAAAACTCAAAATATAGATTTCTCAAAAAATACATGGGGACCTGATTATTATTTCAAGGTGGCGATCAAATATCATCAACCATCGGTCCCAAAATTTTTGTTTTATCAACTCATGGGTGCACCTATAGATTGGAATATGTTTGGATGTCACATTGAGCAACACATCATTTATTCAATCATTTATTAGTGCAAAAATTTGGGATTTGGTTTTTTTTTGTCTCTCATAGTAGTCGTAGATAATTTTTTAGAATAGTATGCCCTGCATCCATTTATATATTTATCCCACCTATCAATTTGATCTATTAATGAGTCAACTTCACCTATTAATCTCCTTAATGTATTTTATAGATAAGTATAGTGGGGGTTGTTTGAATAAGGATCCCTTTTTACCTTAATTAAATTCTCAATATCAATTTTGTTTTTTGTTATGTGTTCTACCAAATACTCCTGACTACCTTGGGGGGATTAAGGAATTATATGAGGGTTACAAGGGATTTGAAAGCTAGAATGGTTTTACAAGATAGGAGGGTTATGTTATTCATAAAAATTAAAAAAATCAACAAATAAATAATGTAAATGCAATAAAATTCACTAAATTTATTTATAATTAAACTCGAGTACATTTACATACCTTTCCTCTTACGTTCTATTATCATTTTTGGTTTATTTTCTTATCTCTCAAAAATGCAAGTTCCGGTGTTTATTTTTGTTCTCACGGTTTACATCGATGCAAAATGGAAGGCATAATTTTTTTTATTTATGTCATAAATATGACATACATAGATTTAAATCATACAAACATGTATTTTGTCTTGGATCAGTAATTATTGATCTTATGTGACAACATTGTGTATGTGTTTTTTAAAACTACATACGTGAATTTTTTTAAATAAGTTTAAATATAAAATGCATCCAAGTTTTGGGGCCTTAACTTTGTACACATACCCTTAGGAAATTCTTTATTATCCTATGGTCCTATATTTCATCTCCATTGGTCTTTATTTATTTAACTGTACTAATAGTTCTGGTACAAGAACTCATTAGTGGACTCATAGTTCCCCATTTCTAGTGTCTCAAAATCTCTCTTCAATACTTGTAGACTAACCAACTTCACCTTATCTCTTCCTTGGTATGAATTTTACATGATATCCCATTATTTCTTGGAATTATTAGTTGTTTTTATCCTTAGGAATATTGAATCACTCAATTCTAATTAAATGTACCTCAATGCTTTTTCATCCTTCTTCCTATTTTGCTTTACCATATTCCTTTGTGATTGTGTGAGAGCATTAAATGCATACTTATTATCTAAATTTTTATAATCTCATTCATTAATATCCAACAACTTATGAGATCAAAGTACTATCTTGATTTTGATGGACCAAACATCATATTATTTCCCATCAAACATGGGTGGTTGTTGTCATGAGTTGATAATAATATTATCCATGCCATATCTAATACCAAATTATTGGAGATAAATTTGAAAACAATATGATTTTATTCCACTCTATTATAAAATAAACCAAATGGAAGAAGATATAATGCCAATTTGTTGGGAATAAAATTAAAATAAGGGTGGATTTATTTTACCTTCAAATACAGTTGTATAAAAAAGATTTTTTTAAAAAATATATGAAATACACACAAAAATATATATAAATTTATGGAAATATAATACTATTGCCTACAAATAATAATCATTATTTAATACCTCTTGATGCTTCTAGAGATAGGGTTTTTTAATAAACTAGTGGTAGTGGAAAATCAAAGGAGGAATTTGGCAAAGAAGGCACGGAACATAATAGAGAAAGGAACAATAATAGCTAAAGGAAAAGAAATATAGAACAAAGTGGCTAATGAGGATAAAAACCCAAGGGGGATAGTTTAAGGGAGTGATTTTTTTAACCTAATTAGAACTACCTTTCACTCATCATAACAACATAGATTTGAACATATAGGGTGTCAAAAAGATGAGATCACCAAGTAGTATCCTTATAATTAACTAAACCTATGATAAATCTTATCAACCCAACACTTTTTACTCTCTCTATTTCTTTTGGTGACTAGCTAATTGAGTCAATGCTCATTCTTGAAGAGTGGTTCTCATCTAGATGTGTCATATGTCATTTAACCAACTTATGGCCCAAACTTATAGATTTCTATAATTAATAAAAAAAAAATTGGCAATCCCTCTTCAAAAATAAGTTGGAAATTTATCACATTACTAATGGCTTTTTCATTATAGAATTTTACTGCATTAAGGAAAAATATGAGATTCAAGACTAGCTATGGAAAAGGGATCATCACACTCTTTGAATGAAACCATGGTTTTTGGGATTTAACCCACTCATTGAATCATTTAATGTTATACCTCAATTATGGGTTAAACATTGTATAGGGAAATCAATACCTTGGTGAGTTTCAACAGGTAGACCAAGCCACTACCATGTTTTTACGTACCAATATTACTTAAATCCTTATCAATATTGATATGTAAAAGGATTTACCTATAAATATTGACCTAAAAATTGAATATTATTCCTAGACTCAACATCTTAATTATGAGGGTTTACCTTTTCTATGATCTAAATGCTTACATACTAGTCATATGACCATGGCCTATAGTAGCTCCATAATTAATATGGAGACATCTTAGTGAAAGGATGCCCTTCTTGGTATAATTATAATTAATGGAGCTAATATTATGAGTGATGCTTTAGACTCAGCTTCATAAGCTTTTAAAATCCCTAAAATAAGTGAAATTCCCACTATTCTAGAGATTGATAAGTTAGGAACTAGGGTGTAACCAAACACTGTTATACCACAAGGTAAAATAATTAATGTTTCAATGGAAAATTCCAATCCATCAGTTTAATTGAATTCATTATCCCATTATTTTTATAATCAAATATTTTAGGAGATAGGAGAAATGGACCAAAATATGAAATAAGGAAAAAAAAATATCCCATAGTTTAGGAATCAATTAGCAAGACCCTTCAATCCCATAAAATGAGACAGTGGATAAGGGTCTTAGTCTCTTGATGGGTATTAGCATGAAGGTTAGCTATTTTCCTTGATAATTTGTGTTTTATTAGATTGGATGCTGAAGGCCAGAGGATTTTTTATTGAATGTTTGCTAACTAGTATTATTTAAAGGTTCAACAATTTATTTATTTTAGGGTTGATGTTTTGATCCAAATGCACCATTTATAGAGGTATTACTAATGAGCTTCACTAATATATATTTTTATGCATTATACAAGCCTTTAGGGCCTTTCAAAACCCATGTGTTTACCCTTACCTTAGAAAATTACTAGTGTATACAAATATTATCTTAAAATTCTCCTAATTGTTGTTGTTTTATTCTCACTTTTCTTCGATACTTAAACTATTATTTTATTCTACATTCATTTATATTTATGTTTTTTGTATTATATTCTTCAATAGAACTATTCATCTAATATTATTTTTGTTTACTTCTAAATTACTATACTAAAATTCCATCTCATTCTCTGATTATTGCTACTTTAAATTCAAATTATTACACTCCATTCAGAATAATATCCTCTTCGTAATAAACATTTAATTTTATGTAGGTGGAATGAAATATTCATATCCAATACATAATTTTAGCTAAAAAAAATAGTTGACAATAAATAGCGTAGGTTAAGATTATTTTTCAACAAACCACTACACTAAAGTTTTTGTGAAGGGTTCCCACCATATATGATAGCCTCACCCCAATATTGAAATTATTCATAGCTTGATGATTCCCCTACTCTCAACAATGTAAAAAAGTCTCTATTTATATTTAAGTCTCCTTTAAATCTCTAGTTCCATTGTTGTCATTCATTCCCATTGATATTTTTCAATTCATATATTCTATGTCTATAAATGGGTAAGTGAAAAAAAAATTGGGGGACAATTCCATGGACATTTTCATATAATTTTTCAATATTCATACATGATATTTCATTAATGTGTATGTGTTATGAAAATTAGCCTTGTTAAATACCAAGCCTAAATGTGTATAAATTCTATTTATTAAAAACATGCATGTGTTTTCAATACAGTAAAACATGTACATATTATGTTGTATTTATAAAAAAACAAAAAAAATACAAACCCTTATTTTATCTTTAATTCAATGCTTCCTCTTTATTTCATGTACAACTATCAAACCATGTTTACATTCTCTTGACAATAGGATAAAACATGCCAAACTTCCTTCAATATGCTGATTAGGTTGACAAATATACAATGCTACAGTGGAGGGGACGTAAGCAAGCGAAATTCCTACCAAATAACACAAAAGTTTACAAATAATTTTGGATTTTTAGTATTTTTTATTAAAACATTTTTTTTATTTGAGCACCCTATTTAAGTAAAGTAAATGACCCTCTTAACCCTAAGAGACCTCCCACAATTCTACATGACCCCCCACATAGTTAAGAGTATTTAGCTACACATATTATTTAGAAATATACAAATTGAAGAGATAGTTAAGAGAATGAGATAACCCCATTCGACCAACACCCACTGTACTTATTTTACAAGTACCTTAGAGTCAGTAGTAGGCCAAGTTGACTTTGTAATGAGTCAAATTGACATATGGACATCTTATAGAGAGATATGTAGGTCTTGATATGATGATGAATTTTTAACATATGGTGTGAAGGATAATAAACTACCAAAAGATCATTTTTTTGCATTATTCATTAATACATTAACCAATGTACCATATCCATTATCATGTAAGCAAATATACTCCACTGGTGCAAAAATAATTTAATATGAAAAAAAAATTGAGATTGATGGTGGATGGTATTTGATTACTCACCTTGTGATAGCCATGAGGTTCCTTCATATTTTTTGAGGAAACTCTATTTTGATTTTATACTAAATGAGAATCCTAATTATTTTGACTATTGATAGTTTTAGGGCCTAGGAAAAGATTATGTGTAGGATAGATTAGGTGCACATCATGTCCATAATCATCTCAAAATATTCCCTATCCAAAATCCACTTCATCATGAGATTCCCTCATCAATGAATGAGATTCTAAATATCGATAATTTACATGTGTTTCTTTCACTTACTAACACATTCATTCTACATACAAATAAAATTTATCACACTAATGTTGAAAAGGGTAGACATGGGGATACTCCAACTAGCATGCATGCCAAAATACACCCTTTTATATCCTAAAAATATATATGCACATGAACTATAGATGAGGATGGTGGTGTTTTCAAGGGACTAGATGTTATCATTATGCCCAATTAATTTTTGCCATATACATATAGTGTGGAGACAATGACTACACCTATGCAGGTATCTTATATATTTGACATGTTTAATTTCAAATATAAATAAAATTTTTATGTTGGATAAGGAGATGATCCTATAATTTTCACAACCATATTGTGGGTCATCTACTAGTGCATATGTTGTTGTTACTAGTAAAATGTATACATATACGAAGGTAATTTTTCATTAATATTATACTTCATGTAAATTTATTTATTTCTATGGATATGCTCAAGTAACATTCATATTCTTTTGTTCAGTTGATGACCACAGTGGGGGCTCCACTATCTATATAGTAAAAAATAGATATAGGCATTGTTATTGAAATTTTATTTACATAAATCTCATTAAGGTATGTTAGATTGTAATAATCAATTATAAATATAGATTTATTTAAGTAATTTTACGCTATACTTGTGTAAATAAAAATTACATGAATGTATTATATATGCATGGTTATTTTATGACATCTGATAGTCCCATTTAGATTATTTGTAGGGCCCCAACTCATGTTGTTTCTCCCTTTCACACTCTTCTATGTGCAGATAAACCTATCATTGACCATTTTGATCATTAGAGGTAAATTTATAGTGACCATGATATTTTGGTGAGTGCATGATTAAATGGTTTTTGTATCAATTCAAAATTTATTTATGAGCTTGGTTACATGCCTAGTATGTAAAGTTTACAATAATATTTGTATATGAATATGTTCACCTGCAAGCATACTATGAGCATTAAAGAACTCACAATTAGATCCTCAAGGAATATAAGGCATTTGATGGATCTCCATATATGAGCAATGAACTTGATGGAGAACCTATTCAAGGGAGGCAAAGAGAGGGAGGTTTTTATATGAGTAGGATATGTCTTATATGGTGTACTTTTTTTTATGCCTATATGGAAATGTATGCATTTTTGGCATTGTATTCCTATATGTAATTTGAAATATTTAAGAAAACTCTTCATCTAATATATATCCAAGAGACCATTACTACATCCATGAAAGCTAACACACTACTAAAAAAAATATCTATTCATAAAAATAGATTATGTAATGTTGAAGTTGTTTTACATGTCTTAGACATAGGTACAAAGGTATATTTATAGGAGGAAGGTAAGATAATCCCAACATCCTCATGCATGTGGGACTAACTTCCCTAATGTACACAAATATACCTAAGCATATATTAATTCTAATAACCTCCCTTAATCTATGATTAGAGCAAGAAATAAAAAACAAAATGGGTCCTAATGATAAGGCCTAATGAGATACACATGTATAATAAAGGATGCAGTGTGAAGCCAAGTGTCCTTATGGATGCGAATAAATCTTGATAGAATATATGGATGTGAAGTCATTATAATAATGGTATCAAACATGAGGATCACTGAACACAAACATTGCACTTCAAAATACTGATTAAAATGATAAACCCAAGGAAACATTACTTGAACACCCTCTAACAAGATGGTGATAAGTGAGTAGAAAGACTGGTGAGGTTTCCACATTGATGTAATTGATGTAGATACCCCACTAGTATTACTATAATAATCACCAAAAAGGCCATAAAGACAATTAAAAAAATATTCATATGGGTTCTAACAAACAAAGTGCCTAAATAAGATACCCATGTACAAAAGAGGAATCCATAAAACACTCAAAAAGGTGAAAAATATACATATAACTCTCATAAAATGGAGAAAATGAGAAAAACCATAGGAACCCCCCTCCCCCCAAAGAGAGAAAATAAGAAGAGAGATCGATAAATCCCAATAAAGATGATGATGAAGTAGTCCATACTCCAAGTACTCATAACTCAATCTACACGAGTAGTCTGAATCCACTACTCTATCACAAAAAACTACTGACACTAGGCTTCACCAGAATAGCTTCACTTAAGAATACTATCAGTGGTGTTGAAAGTGAAAAAGAGTACTAATTGGTGTAAGGGACACTCAACACCTAAGAAACAGGATATACACCACACACCCCCCATACTACTAACTGAGTGGAGTGACACCAAAAAATCTATATGCATGCCCCCCACCATAATGCTAAATGGGTGGAGTGGACGAAAAATGATCTATACAAGTGGTCTGAATCCACTACTCAAACACCAAACAATCTAATAATGTATGCACTAGAATAGATTCATATCACATTGAAAGAGATTGTCAAACTATAGAAGAATATAAGATTACATAGGGATTCACTAGAGTAAGTACACTTCAAGTTTTCGAAGACTTTTAACTATTAAAATAGTTGTGTCAAAATACAAGTAAAATATCTCAAGAAGATGGCCTTAGTGGTGATGGGAAAGACTGTCAACTAAAATAGTAAAGGGTTCATAAACTAAGGTACACATACATGAAGGTAGAGTAGTCTATAAAAACAACCCCCCCATAGCACTTTATAATTTAATGTGAGTATAATATATCCAATACACAAAAACACCAAATGAAAACAAGGAAGACATAAGGGATCACTAGAATAGCTCCAAATAAAGAGACTGTCGACCTATCATATAAGTCATCATAAATCATGATATTTGATCCAAAAAATAAGGAATCAAAATAGTGTGTTCATATAATAAGGCAACACACTAAGAAAGGGTCCTTGATGGAGACATGACAAATTAAAAGTGTGTCAAAGTGCCAATGCACAAACTAGAATAGAGCATGACGTGGGTTGATAAAAGAATGTTTAAAATGGTAAAAAAAAAACATCATCATGTATGAAAAAACACACCTAAAGGATCAGCTACCAAAAAATGACAATCTGCAAAACACATGCAAAAGGATGTCAGACTTAGACAAAAATGTGTCTGAGATAATGCAAAGTGTAACAATGGCATAAATGATATAGCATAAGCTAAAAAAGAGGAAAATGGGCCAAAGCACATAAAAATAGGAAGTGAGTCATAGCTACAAAATGTGTCCAAAAATTAAAATAAGAGAGAAAAACCACACATACACATGAAGGTAGGCAAGGCTAAAATAGTAAACCCTCATGGTTGTTCTGTTAGCCCATCCTCAAATTTGGCACTTTATATTTTATTGTGTTTTTACAAAATAAAAGACACCAATAAATTAGGGACAAAATAACATATAATTTTGAGAAAAATAGCACTTGATTTAGAGTTACTAATCAAAAGATATAGTTTTTACATGTTTCTTTGTCATAAATAGGCCAAACATAAAAAATTGTAACAAAAAAATTAAATGCCTGGAGAAAATTGAATTCTTTCGAGCATATCCATAAAAAATATATTTGAAGGAAATTTTTAGAAAAGTAAAATAAAAAGTGATTTGTGAGGGTGAACTATAACACATCGGTCTTCCACACTGATTTTTTACTTTAAATACAAGATCTTTTTTTTTTTTATCATGCATCAAAATTTTACATAAAAATAGAATCATGTGGTCAACTTGAGAGCCTCATATCTCCTTGGATATAGATTAGAATACTTATTATGAAAACTTTATAAAAACCTCTCAAAGTGTTCTTTTTGGGAGTGAATGAATTTTATGAATACGACACTTGTTTGAGGTAAAAACTGATCTGCAAGATAGTCATAATTTTTTGCAAAAAGACTTAGCAATTTCTCCAAAAAATGTATGGCCAACACAACAGATCTAAGCAACTCAAATAAAAATCATTATGACTGATTAGATCTAAACACTATATATCTAAGCATAATCAAAACTAGAAACCTTGCACAATAGAGGTATTTTGAATGTGAATAAAAAACATAGATCTAAAAATGAACCATGCAACTTATCTGAGGAGTGGATAAATAATTGAAAACATGGCAATTGGAGATTTCTTTGATAACATGATAGAGTGAATAAGACTCTTCATCCAAGATCTCTCCAAGATACCATTACTATAGCCTTGAAATCTAATCCATTAATTAGAAAAAATAAAGTATTTATTCACAAAAATAGATTATACAATGCTAAATTTGTTCTATGTGTCTTAGCCTTAGGTATAGAGGCATATTTATAGGAGGAAAGCAGACTAGTCCCAACATCCTCATGCATGTGGGACTAACTACCCCAATGTACATAAATAGACCTAATCATAGATTAACTCCAACACCCTCCCTTAATTTATGATTAGAGAGAGAAAAAAAAAATGGGTCCTTGAAATAAGGCCTAATGTCCCTATGGATGCCAATCCATCTTGGATATACAATAAAGGATGCATTGTGAATCCACGTGTCCCTATGGATGTCAATCCATCTTGATGGTATATATGGATGTCAAGTCATTATGAGAATGGTGTCAAATATGAGGAGCATTGAACACCAACACTACACTCTAAAATAGTTTTTAAAGTGATAAACCTAAGGAAACATTACTTGAACACCCTATAATAAGATGGTGAGAAGTGAGCACAAAGATCAGTGGAGTTACCACACTAGTGTAACTTGTCTGGATACCACACTAGTGTCATTATAAGAATAACAAATAAGGGCATAAAGACAATTAAAAAATACTCCCATGGGTTACATGAAATAATGTGCCTAAATAAGATACCCATGTACAAAGGTGGAATCCAAAAAACACTCAAAAAGGTGAAAAATATACATATAAATCTCATAAAGTGTAGAATAGGAGAAAACCCATAGAAAAATCCCCCTCAAAAGAGAGAAAAGAAGAAGAGAGAGTTAAAAAACCCACCAAAGGTGATCTTGAAGTAGTCCATACTCCAAGTACTCAAAACTCAATCTACACAAGTGGTTTGAATCCACTACTCAATCAAAAAAACTGAAACTAAGCTTCACCAGAATAATTTCACTCAATAATATTTTTAGTGGTTTCAAAATTGAAAAAGAGTATTACTTTGTGCAAGGTACACTCAACACCTAAGAAGTAAGATCCACACCACACATGCCCCATACAGTTGGTTGGGTTGAGTGACACCAAAAAACATACATGCACACCCCACACCCACAATAATGCTAAATGGGTGGAGTGGAGGAAAAATGATCTATACAAGTGTTTCAAATCCACTACACAAATACTGAACAATTAACATTGTATGCACTAGACTTGTTCCATATCATGTTGAAAGAGACTATCAAACTATCAAAAATAATAAGATGACATTGAGATTCAATAGAGTAGATATATTTCAAGTTTTTGGAGACTATCAACTATGAAAATAGTGGTGTCAAAAATATAGATAAAATCTTTCAAGAAGATGGCCCTAATGGTGATGGGAAAGACTGGCAACTAAAATAGTAAAGGGTTTAAAAACTAAGGTACACAGGAATGAAGGTACACTAGTTTCTATAACTAAAACACCCATGGCACTTCATAATTTAGTAGGAGTACAATATATTCCATACACAAAAACACCAAATGAAAATAAGGAAGACACTAGGGTTCATCATAGTAGTTCCAAACAAGGAGACTGTCGACATATCATATAACTCATCACAAATCATGAAGTTGATCCAAAAAATAAGGGAGCTAAAAGAGTGCCTCCATATAATAAGGCAACATGCTAAGAAAGGGGCCTTGAAGGAGACATGCCACAAACTATAAGTGTGTCAAAGTGCCAATGCACAAACTAGAATAAAACATGTCACGGGTTCATAGAAGAGAAAGGAAAAAGGTGAAAAAATCCATTACATATGAAAAAAACACACTCAAAGGATCAACTACAAAATTATGAAAATCTACAACGTGCATGCAAAAGGATGTCAGACTCAACCGAAAAAGTGTTTGAGATAGTGAATAGTAAAATAGTGGCATAAATGATAATTATAATACAAGCCAAGAAAGAGGAATATGGGCCAAAGATCATGCTAATAAGATGCCATTTGTAGCCAAAAAATATGTCCAAAAATTGTAATGAGAGAGAAAAAACCCACATACATATGAAGGTAGACAAGGCTAAAATAACAAACCCTCATGGCTATTGCATTAGACGCTGGACCCCACACACCCCCCCTCCCACACCCCCCCCCCCCCCCCCCTCCCCCCCGCGCCCCCCTCAAATTTGGCTCTTTATCTTTTATTGTGGTTTAAAAAAAAAATGGCACCAATAAATTAAGGACAAAATAACATACACTTTTTGAAAAAAAATAACACTTGATTTAGAGTTACCAATCAAAATATATAGTTTTTACAAGTTTCTTCATCATAAATGGGCCAAACATAGAAAATTGCACCATAAATATTAAATGCTTGGAAAAAATTGAATTCTTTATGGCATATCTAAAAAAAATAGATTTGAAGGAAATTTTTAGAAAAGGAAAAAAACAAGTGATTTTGGAGGGTGATCTGCAACACAAATCAATCTTCCACACTGATTTTTCACTTTAAATACTAGATATGATTTTTTTCTTATTCATGCATAAGAAATTTCATGTTAAAATAGAATTGCATGAACAAATTTATAGCCTCATATCTCCTTGGATACTAATTAGAATAATTATTATGACCACTTTCTAAAAACTTCTCAAAGTCTTACTTTCAATAGTGAAAGAATATTTTGAATAAGACACTTGTGTGAGGAGAAAACTGATATGCAAGATAGCCATAATTTTCCAAAAAAAAGATTTTTAATCTCTCCAAAAAAATGTATGGACACCACAAAATATCTAACAACCTCAAATATAAATCATTATGATTGATTATATCTTAACACAATAGATCTAAACATACTTAAAACTGAAAACCCTACACAATATAGGTGTTTTGAATATGAATAAAAAACATAGATCTGAAAAGTAATAATAAAAATTATTTGAGGAGTGGACAAACAATTCAAAATATGGTAAATGGAAAAATGGTTGTCAGAGATGGGTTTGATACCATGATAGAGTTAAGATGACTCTTCAGCCAAGATCTCTCAAAGATACCATTACTATACCCATGAAAGCTAAATTTTAATGCATTGATTAGAAAAAATAAATTGTCTATTCACAAAAATAGATTATACAATGTTGAATTTGTTCTATGTGTCTTAGCCTTAGATACAAAGGCACATTTATAGGAGGAAGGCAGACTGATCCCAACATCCTCATGCATGTGGGACTAACTTCCCTAATGTACACAAATATACCTAAGCATAGATTAGCTTCAACAACATTGAACTAACATTATATTATGTTCTTATTTTGTATGACTTTATGTGTGTGTGTGTGTGTGTGTGTGTGTGTGTGTGTGTGTGTGTGTGTGTGTGTGTGTGTGTGTGTGTGTGTGTGTGTGTGTGTGTATATATATATATATATATATATATATATATATATATATATATATATATTGTGTGTGTGTGTGTGCGCGCGCGCGCGTGTGTGTGTGCGTGTTTACATTTTATGGTAATGATCTTTTTGTATACAACTTTTCCCACATTAATTTTGTAAAACTAAATTTTATGACCTTGTATGGCCATATTTAAATATGATAATCTTTAATATTTCCTTTGTGAAATTATTAAAACTAACTTACAATCCTTCAATATTTTTTGCAATTAAAACTATATGTGATAAAATATTATAATGTCTAAAAATTATAATCCTTTAGTGACTACTAAAATCAAATATTTGTGTATAATAAAACCTGGTTTGAAGAGTCCTTAGTAGATCAAATTATTCAATCTATGAAAAATACTCTATTGTTATATAAATGGAAAGTTTATGATCTTCTTGGGTTGAAATTTTGTACAAGAGTTTTCACTATGTTTCTTAATTGATATCATCAAGTGGATGAACAATTATTATTATTTATCTATGTGTATGGATTCTATGGTTTAGGCACATTTGATTTGTGTGTACATGAGTGTCATGTTCAGATATTCCCTTGGGTTATCCCCTCAATATTTGGTATTGATCTAGAGTTAGACATTGACTTAGGTTATTTTTGTCCCTAACACCTGTCTATCCTACCTAGATAAATTTTTTAAGTCCCATTGACCTATTTTTAGTTATTCATTGACATTAGTATAATTTATTTCTTTCTTTCCTTATGATGATACAATATAAATGATGTTTTCCATCTCTATCACAAATAAGGATTTAGTGCACCATTCTCATACCAAACAACATTCTATTTTGGATAAGGTTGCAATAATTTTTGAAACTCTAAACTAATTACATCTTATTACTTTAGGGGATAATCAAGGTATAGCCCTCTACTTAGCTCTAATCTTACCAAAAATAGTAACATCGTAGGGTTAATTTATTTGAAGCATCATAGGGTTTATTTGTCTAAAGCATGATTTGGTAGGTTGTAATCATTTTTGAATTAGTTGGTATTTATTCAATTGTTATCATAGACTTCATAATGTGGAGATAGGTGATCAGGTGATGAGAATTCAATTATTGTCTTGATTTTGTACTCTAGATGGTTATATCGTCAATTGGGCATCAATTGAGGCTATGTGTTATGTTATAATGAAACAATATAGCAAGCATCTATTATAATTTTACACATGTATCCTTCATTTTGCATGTCCCATTAAGCTTATCTATTGTATTATGTCTAGATGTTTATATTCCATAATCCATGTAGAACACTAAATGTAGTCTTTGTAAGTTTCACTTGAATATCCAAGAATCTAACACTCGACTATATTAATGTCATGAGAACGTAAATAATTTAGTAGTATTTGTTATTGTAATCACTAAGTGCCTTATCAACTACTTTATCAATTCATAAAAATAAGAGTCACATGAAATATAGATAAATCTCATTTTTTGCTACACCCTTAACCTATAATATGTCTAGGGATATGTATGGTCGACTTGTGGCTTACACACCTTATTATTTTATTGCATTTATCTATTTTCTTAGTATGATCAGCCTATGGAATAACCTTGGTTAAGTAGAGAGTATATAGGAGGTAGTGGTTAGTATTTTATCACCATATTATGAATTATGTTTTTATTGCATTATTTTGGAGGTTGTCCTTTTGAAGTGGCTTAGTCATTATATTCAAGTATTCTACTCTTTCACGAGTTACTCTCATGGATCTATTTATTCTTATCTTAATTATGTGATATATAATTCTATGATTTTAAATCATCTATATAATTTCATTATGAGTGGTATCAAATCTTCGCTTTGGTCTAGTTTTTATAACATACTTTCTTTGGATCTGGTATCTTGAGCACTAGAAGGCTAAAAAAACATAACTTGTGATCTAGGAGGAATTGAATTTTTTCATCACCAAAGCTTTATTCATGATTTTTTTTCTTAAAAATAAAAACATTTTTTGAGTAAACAAAATTAAAAATAAAAATAAGTTTATAATTTATCTTACCTTGTACAAATTAGTAGCATTAGATTCATCTTTGCAAGATGATCCCAATAGTATATTTTACTGGTACATTTTTTTGATATGAATTTTTTTACCCTTGTGTACATTATAAGTTAATGGATTATTTTGGTAAAGTGATCACAATGGTATCATATATCAATACATTTTACTCTGATCACAACCCTCCTAGGGTTTATGCATGGTAGGGGTTAACACTCATGGTCTTATGAAGGGGGAAAATGCCTAATACTCTTAATAAAGATGACATGGAGTCAAAAAATTCTAATCCAAGTATTTAAAAGATAGTTTAATAACTTAAGTTAGAGTTGCATGGCATGGTATAAAAATATGGTCTTGATGGGGTTAACGGAGACCTCATAGAGCTGAGAGGGGACCTAAATAGATTTTGGTATTAATTAAAATAAATCACTAGGAAATTGGCCATTGTTTCAACTTAGAAATTACAAAATAACCCTCTACCACTTCAGTTTGTTTCTTTTCCTCCAAACAATCACAATGCCAAGAATGGTACGAAGTCGTTGTTGCCAATAGTGGACCTACATAAGTTTGGTTTTAATGATCCACTCACATGGATTACTCAAATTGAAAATTTATTTGATCTAAATCAAATTCCCTATTCAAAAAAGGTGTTCATGGGCTCTCTATATCTAGAACTTGATAAATTTATTTGGTATCACTGGTTGTGTGCTCAAAATAAAAAGAAGGGTCTCTTGGTTTCCTAGTCTTTTTTTTTTTAAGATCTACAATTCCACTATGAAAACAATGTCTTAGAAAATTACGTCAACCAATGAGCCAAGTTACATCAAACTGGGATGGTAAATGATTACATTCATCAATTTTAAAATCTCTCCTTAAGTGTGATAGACATCACTAATAAAAATCTGACTTACCTATTTTTGGGTGGCCTCAAAGATATCATCCAATTAGAGGTATGCATGTTTCATCCCAATAATGTATCTAAATTAATACCAGGGGTACATATGGCTGAGGAAAAAGAGTTGATCAAATGAATACCTTTCACTAATATGCATGAAAGTACCTTACCAACACCATCATTTCCACAACTTACTAGATTGACACATCAACAAGTTGAAGAAAGGCATGTTAAAGGTTTATGTTTTGGATTCAATAGAAAATGTAGAAAAGGACATATATGTGCTGAAAATAAGTTTTTTTACTTTGAAGGCATGAATGAGGAGGAAGAAAATGATGAGTCTTTAAGGGTAGGTTTGGAAGAACTTGAGGATGAATTGATAATTGTCAACCTACTATTTCTTGTCATGCATTAGTACTCTCCAAACTCTTAAGGTGGTGGATTTATTGAAGAAATATAAGGTGACCATGTTAATTGAATATGGGAGTACACATAATTTCATCAATAGTAAATTGGCTAATCATTTGAACTATTTCATTTACCTAGCTCCAAAATTTTAGGCCATGATTGTAGATGGTTGTATAGTCAATTGTTCTATAAATTTCCATAGCATTAAGCTTGTTATGGAAGAGTAATTTATAGGTTCCCATATGCTTTTTTTTTTTGGATAGATTTTAGCTTTTACCCAAATCCTAAAATGGTTCTAGGGTACAACAGGAGGCCTAGTCTCCCAAAAGCATTAAACCAAAAATCAGATTAAAACACATTACAACCTGGATACCCATAGCTAATTAGAAAAAGATCCAAAGGTAAAAACTTAATACCAAATTGGTAATTATAAACTAAGGAAACTAAAAGGTAAAAAAGATAAAAACCAATCAGTAATTTATTCAAAACATAATGAGCTCAACCATTAATAAGAATCAACCTTTGGTTGCCAACATGTACATGCCCCTACTAGAGTGTAGAGATTCCATTGTCCATTGAGTGCCACCATAAATAGAATTAATTGCATCAATTTTAAACATTTCTTCTTCCATTTTATTGCCTTTTTTCACTTTCTTTCCATAGTTTGATGTATTTAATCCACAAGGATGTTGAGCTATAGACATGATCTCCCTACTAACCAGCTCTTTTTCTTCCACCTCCAAGCCATCACCATCCTCTTATAAGACATCCTTCTATTGGGATCCTTTATATATTAGAGAGTATTTATATGCACACTCTCTCCCAGGATTATTAATGGATAATTCCTCTTCTATAATGGAAGAAGAAGGTTTCCCTTCCACAAAACTAATCAGTTCTTGAGTTGTCATTGAAGTTGCACCCTTTTGAGGACTATCTTGAATTTCCTAAAGGATTGTCAAATATGAGATGTCAACAGATATGGAAAATAATACTATGAACCAAATATCGATGTGGGCATCCAATCAAACTGACCCATTTCTTTAGGATCATTGCTTAAGATCCTTCAAAACCCTTCTTGATACATGAAGTAATTTTATTATTAGCTTGATTATAGTTGAAGCATCTAAATGGTAGTCCTTTTAAATTAATAAATTGAGTCTACACTCCATGGGAGGATGAAATATGAATGGAATGATGTAGATGTTTTGATAAATCAATCATTATATAGACCCTGATAAAACTTTGATTAACATTAATGGTTTTATTGATTTCAACAAAGATACCCAACTTTCTAATCAACTACTTAAGGAGATCAGGATCATAGAAGTCTAAGGTAAGATTATAAAATATTAAAAAAATGGGGATTACAAGATAACTAAAGAAATTGGATTAAAAAGGGGTCCCATGGACACAAAAACACCCTTTGCTTTCCAACAAACCATGGCCTTTTAGACCACACAAAATATCTATCTTCATTTCATTGAAACAAGATCATAAATAATCCAATAGACAACATCGAAAGAGAAGGAGATTTCAACGAATGCCAAGTTCCTTTTGACCATTTAAAAATACCTTCTTATGAAGGATGCTTCCCCACATATATACAAATCAAAGACTTACTCCCTCTATCCATTCCAATACCTAAAAGATCTGCATCTAAAATTTCCAAAATAGGGGGAGTGTTAGAAAAAATCAAGGGTACATCTCCAAAGCAAGCCATTTCTACAGATGATTTTTATGGAAGTTCTACTTCTAATTTCCCCCTTCTACTTCCTCCTTAGGAGGGATTTCCAAAGGAATATATCTTTTGGGAAGTAGAAGAGGATCAAAGCTAGTCTGAGCCTTAAGAATAAACTATTTATTGAACACCCCACAAGTATGGAAAGGATTTGAGATATTAATGCGATTAGAATACACCAAAAACTTGGTGGAAACCTAGCCTCCCCTATTATTTATTTATCAACCTACTTCCTTGGAGAGGAGCCTCCATGAGATAATCCCATATCTTCATCTGACTACTCCAACCTAAAAGACTGCTCTTGAGAGGAGTTGCCCAGACCATTTTATGTAGCAAAAAAATAGTCTTAGGCTTTTTGTTTTTTCCTCTAATGTCTCATCACGTACTGATTGACCCATACATCTCCAACCCTGATCCAAACCCTGTTCCTTCCTTATCCTCATATCCATCCTAAAAATTACCTGGCATTATCTCCTTCATTATGTCCATCATTGTCATTGCTATTGTTTTCATGCTTGACACTGTCGCCATCCCTAGGTTTAATTACTTACAAGTGTA
Source organism: Torreya grandis (assembly GCA_037957365.1). NCBI lineage: Eukaryota > Viridiplantae > Streptophyta > Pinopsida > Cupressales > Taxaceae > Torreya > Torreya grandis. The sequence goes on along the minus strand of JARHVA010005770.1, from coordinate 977,732 downwards.
TTATAAAAATCAAATGTATAAAAGGATTCCTAAGGGTATTCCCCTGTGTTTTTTATTCCCATAGGAGAGATGACATTATTTTGGAAGTGTAATGGCTCATCACTTTAGGCACTTTTTAGATGAATTTATAGGAACTACTCATGAGGTTCCATTTTAAAGGAAGTTTATTTGAAATGTATGGATTACAGGCTAAATCTCCACAATTGGTTATTTCCCATCAAATGATGAAGATTCTCAAAAAAGGTGCAAAAGGATTTGTGGCACACTTATTTTCCATATATGTTCAACCAACCAAGGATTTTACACATCCTAATTTACAAAGGGTGTTAGATGATCATTCTATTGTTTTTGGTGACATGCCAAAAGGAGTTCATGTGCATGATCATGCCATCATGCTCATTTTAAGAAGTATACCACCCAAAATCATACCCTACAAGTATCCTAATGCCTAGAAGAGTGAAATTTAAAATATAGTAGAAGAGATGTTGGAGTTAGGAATCATCTGACATAATTAAAGCTAATATTCCTCCCTAGTGGTCATGATGTGTAAGATGGATGATAGTTGGAGGATCTACCCAGACTATATAAAAATCAATAATTACACCACCAAAGATAAGTTTCTTATTCCATTAATTGATGATTTGATAGATGAATTTCATGGTAATGTTTACTTTACCAAGTTATACCTTCACTTTGGGTATCATTAGATTCACGTTCATAATTAATACATAGCTAAAATAGAGTTTAGAACTCATGAAGGCCATTATGATTTTATGGTCATGTATTTGGCCTCACAAATGCATCATATAAATTTTAAAGTTTGATGAGTACTATTTTTAGGAAAAAAAATTTATAAAGTTTATATTAGTGTTTTTTGATGATATCCTCATCTACAACAAAGATTGGGAAGACCATTTGAAGCATGTGAAATAGGTACTTTCAGTTCTTGAATAACATCAACTTTATGTCAAACCTTCCAAATGTGATTTTGGTGTCCAAGAGGTGGATTACTTGGGTCATATTTTTTCACATGAAAGAGTTAAATTTAATCTTAAAAAACTCCAAGTGATGATAGAGTGGTAGGTTCCCAAGACCCTTAAGAACCTTTGAGGATTTCTAAGGATAACTAGTTATTATCATAGGTTTGTCAAAAATTATGGTATCATTATATCTGCACTCACCTCTTTGTTAAATAAAGACTCCTTCCAATGGACTCTTTCATCTCCCAAGACATTTTAATAGTTGAAAATGGTAATGTGTACAACTCCAATTTTGGCTACTCCTGATTTTTCAAAAGCTTTTATTGTGGAGTATGATGCATTGGGATATGGTATGGGAGTTGTACTCATGAAAGAAGGTAGACCACTAAAATTTTAAAGTCACCAAATTAAGGGGAAAATAGGCTCAGACCAATCTATGAGAAAGATATGATGGTTACTTTTCATGTAGTGAAATAATGGAAGCCTTATTTGATGGGTTAACAATTTCAGTATACACTAATCATGATATCCTAAAATATTTTTTGGATCAATGATTATCATTTTAAGAATAATATAAATGGGTGACTAGAATGTTAGGATATTATTTTGAAGTAGTGTATAAGAAATAAAAATAGAATGTGGTGGTAGATGCCCTCTCCCGATGGGATGAATCAGTTGAGGCATTATTATGTGCCATGACCATGTGGTAGGCAAATTGGCTAGAGGAAGCAAGATTCGAATTGGAAAATGAAAGTTATACCAAGGTTTTGATTTAAAATATTTATTGGGTTTCTGAAGAATCTAAAAAAAAATAAATGGAAGGGGAACATATTATGATATAAATATAGATTATACCTCTGTAAAAATTCTCTCCTCAAACATAAAATTCTTTGGTAACTTCATGTTTATCCAGTTGGAGGTCACTTCATATTTATAAAAACATATCATAGAATCAAACATGATTTATTTTGAGAAGGATTCAAAGGGAATGTTAGGAAATATGTGGTTGAATTCATGGTATGTAAACAAAACAAAGGTGAAACCATTAAGACCCTAGGTATTTTCATCTTTTATCCATCCCTAGGCAGCATTGGGAGGAGGTTTCCATGGATTTCATTATGGGGTTACCACAGTCTGAGGGTAAAAATGTTATCATGTTAGTTGTGGATCAACTCACCAAGTATGCTCATTTATATTCCTTATCATAACTATGTGTTGCCAATATAGTAGCTTCTAATTTTCTCAAAATAATTTACAAATTGCATAGGATTCCAAAGATCATTGTAAGTGACCGAGATTTCATATGTACTAGTAGTTTTTAGACTGAATAATTTTCATGTTTGGGAACCCATTTGGCTCATATCTTATCCTATCATCCTCAATATGATGGAAAAAATAGAGGTAGTCAATAAATGTCTATAAAGGTATCTTCATTGTTTTGTTTATGACAAACATGATAAATGGGTTCATTGGTTGCCAATTGCCAAATGGTTGTCTAACACTTCTTTTCATAGGTCTTTCAAGATATATCCCTTTGTGGTATTGTATGGGTATCAACCCCATCCATCACTTCATCTTTGACACTGCATCCTATGGTTTGAGCTATTGAGGAACATATTCACCCTCAATAAGAGGCGTTAGTTAGTTTATGAGAGAATTTGGCAATGGCATAAAATATAATCAAGAAATAAATAGATCAACACTACAGTGAGCAGATTTTTGACATACGTTCTTGGGTCTTTATGATTTTATAGCCATATAAGAAAATGTATCTAAATCAATAGAAAAAGGATAACAAGTTGTCACCTAAGTATTGTAGTCCTTGTTATATATTACATAAAATTAGTATGTAAGATGGAATTACTTCCATCCACTTGCATACATCCAGTATTCCATCTATCTTTCTTGAATAAGGTAATTAAACATAGAGTTTCCACTACACTGAGTTACCTGAATTGGATGAATAAGGATGATTAATTCTAGATCTTGAAGATATCCTTCACATGTGCACTAAACAATTGAGAACCAAAGCCATTAAGGAGTATTTGATCAAATGAAATAACCTACATTATGAAGATGTAACATGGGAGGATGAAGTATTCTTTCAAAAACATCTTGGTTTGATTTAACATTGAGGATAATTGTTTTTTCAAGGGAAGTGGAATGCTATGCCCTTAACCTATAATGTATCTAGAAATATGTGTGGTTAACTTGTGACTTACACACCTTCATGTTTTCTTGTTGTATTTCTCTATATTATTAGTATCTTTGGCCTATGGAATAATATTGGCTAAGTAGATTACATATCAGAGGTAGTGGTTAGTATTTTATCATCATATTGTGAATTCTATTCTTATTGAATTATGGTGGAGGTTATCCCATCAAAGTGGCTTAGTCATAATATTCAAGTATTCTACTCTTTCTCCAATTCTTATTGTAGATATATTTATTATGCTCTTAATTATGTTATATATAACTCTATTCTTGTGAATCATCTAAGTAATTTCATTGCATTTTACAATACACATTGGATCCACATTCAATGTTCAAAAATATTTTGAGGAACATGGTGGTGTAAAATACTAAAAGTGGCCTGTTAATAAGTTTCTCTTATCAAAGGCCTCTTTATGTGGTGTAGGGTCATAAATTTTATACTTATTTTGATGTTTTATCTCAATCCATCTATGTACACAACAACTAAATTTTAAATATAGTGATTTAACATTGATGGGATAGATTTAAAGACCCTGAATAGTAAGCCATGATGATTTATTATTTTTATACTATTACTAAATACTCTTACATATTGGAGCTGGCCTGTTATGGGGGAGAGGTCCAAGCGACACAAATGTTATATGGGTAATATATCCTCTCTAATAGACTTATTGAGTACATTATTTTTGGGAATAAGAAGAGTAGGGTAATATCTAAATGAAGGAAGACACTCAATCGAGATGCTAATATATTGGAGAATCATAATAAATGTATTAGAAATTTAAGGTCAGTCATTTTTATTGACATCTCACCCTATTACACTACACCATCACACCTGACTTCTATTATAAATCAACCCACCATAATTTTACATTATAGACATATGATCTATGTGTTGTATACTTAATGATGCCCAGTGACAAATGTATCATGCCTTATATGAAAGATATTTTTAATGTTGCTATAATGAATGATGACATGTGCTCCCATGACATATTTTTCAATCCCACTCAAATCTATATTTTTATAGTTACTCATGATTGTGGAAAAGGTGACCATAAATATTGTCAACATTGAAGCCATAGTTGGATATGTCCACCTCTAGTGTTTCGTGACAAAAAACTATCACTGCCATAATGTAAAGGATGGAAATAACATTTAGGACCAAGTTATTAGCCTTTCATTGTGCCTGATCAAGAGACAGAGTACTTGTTCTAGCCTCAAGAATTCCCTTCCCAATATGATCAAATTATAATTTTAATGCTAACTTTAGACACATGTAAAATAAAAACTTTAAGTAATTTCCACAAATTAAAAGAACTATCATATGCATTTATAATCCCTATAATTTAAATCTAGAGAATGGGGATCAAACTTAGGATTCAGATCTATGGTAAAATACATAATAATCAATGTTAAATTGTAAATTTTATGTAGTCAAGAGATAATTTCTTATCCTCCAACTAACATTTCCACCTTCAGGACTTCCACTTAAAAATAAATAGATTACAACATTTATAGATTATAAAATTACATGTTCTCCTATAACCACAACCTCCAATGCCACTCATATGAAAATTTTTATAGCAGCTCAAGAGTACAAAAACATTAAAACAAATGTTGTTAACATTGAATCCATATTTAGAAATCTCCTCCTCCAGTGCTTCATGGCTAAGGAATTGTCACTTTCACCATGTTAGGTGTAGTGAATAACATCTAGGAAAAATTTATTAGCCTCTTATGACACTTGGCCAAGAGATGGAGTACCCATTCTGGCCTCAATAATTCCCATCCCAATAAAATAAAATTGGGGTTTTAAGACTAACTTCACATGGGCATAAAACTAAAATTTTAAATCACTTACACAAACTAAAGGAACCATCACTTGCATGTTTAATAGCTATAATTTCACTGTGGAGTCTAGGTATTGATCGAAGGAGATGAATATATGGTAGATAACATAGTAATAAGTGTTTAAATGCATCATTTATGCAGTCAAAATATGGAATTAGAACTCACATTTCTACTTCTAAGACACCCCCTTGAAAATACATCACTTTCAACACATTTGAATAAAGAAATCACATGTGTTTCCATGACCATGAATTCTAAATCCACAAGGTTAGGATATGGAGTACATGTTCTAGCCTCAAGACAATATGCTTTTTTTTAATAATGGTACCAGCATACTTTTTAACCTTTATCAATCATTTGTCAGCTTCAAGAATATGAAATTTATTACTAATAGTGTAAACCATGTTAAGGTCGAAGTTTATTTGGCACCACCAACCTAAAAAATAGGTTAGTAACCAAAATTTATATTTATATTTACTACATAAAAGATAAATAAAATTTGGTAAAAATAAATATTCACATTTGAAAACTTGGCATACCTTTGAATTCCAATCCAATGAATCACTAGCATATACTATAATCTTGATTTTAGTAAGAATAGTTTCATGGTAAGAATCATGGACCTTATAAATATTATTACTTAATGACCTACCATGATATTTGAACAATTGAATATTTGTTGCAAGAACCAAATTTGAATAGTGCAGTATCTTCATATGTATCTCATTGTCTTCAAACAACCATAGATCTGAATTTTTGATAGCATATCATCAAATCCAAGTTACATTAGTGTGACTAGGGAATTCAATTTATTTTTTCCTATACATAATGATATAAGTAGTAATTTTTTCCCTTTTCATTATCCTCATCCTAAATAACTACAAAAACATGGCCTATATCATACAATAAAACAAGTTTTTAATAAAAATGTTGAAAGATAATGATAATTTGGTACATAATGATTAATCTTATACATGGCTGCACCAAATCAAATAAATGGTCAAATTCATGTGATGATGTCATATATGTAATTTGTAATGTATATGGAACCTAATATGTGTTGATTGAAATTATATGTATATATATCCATTCATCCACTCACTCTTTTGAATTGCACTCATTCTAAATAAATTCCATGTATGTAGAACAAAAACATCTCAAACTACTCATATGGACAGTCCAAGAAGCTATATTTGAGATATGAAATTAGTGAATCTCATTTCATGTGTTATGGTCATACAGTATTCATGCATTGCCAATTATTATTCCTCCATTAACCATAAATATCTACCAACACTATAATTTTATTTATCACCATGGCCCATATTCTCGTTACATCATTCAAAAATGATTTTTGCATCAGTCAAACCAATGCCATAATCCTCTCTTGAAAAGTCTCTTATTATGCATGATCCATCACCCTCATGTTCCCTTTTTCCATGGCCAATCTTAGTGAAATCCCAAATATGTTCTATATCAATGCTAACATGCATCTTGCTCAACTAGTAAAAAATTCATGCATTCTTAAGTTTCGACATGCAATTGTCTAAACAAATATAATGTCAATGGAGATTAATGTTCCTCTCAGTCAGTTTTCCATAGAACATCTCAAAACATCATTGAAGGTACTTTGTAGAATGTGATTGATCATCACTAACATAGAAATAATAAGCCCTTAATGCTTTTAATCTTTATTTATAATATCAAGTTCATGCATTAATGATATATGCATCACTATTACAACCTTTATAGAGTTGTGATACTGTCATTATAAATCTATTTGTGGTTTGAATATGTAATTCTTAGTGAATTAGACTATTGGAATTATAGAAACATTTGGTAATGTGCCTTTGCTTAATTTTAATTATTCAGACAACCATCTAGCTCTATATGTATGCTTTGCATACTCATAAACAATTTCCTCCCTAAATTTGACCATAAATTATGAAACAGTTTTTTATTTTCTAACAAGCTCACACCTTTTATATTTGTTTCCATATTTTAATTTATATGTCACATATTTATATTTGTTAAAACTAGCTAATTCTTCTCAAATTTCACTTGTGCTCTACTCGTGGATATAGTTTTTCAATTTTTACAATCCACCATAAATGTTCCAAGTTCCACCCATTATTATAAAAATAATTATCCATTTGGTTTTTCACAAAAAATGGTTGGAATAAATTATCTTGCTTATTTTACTAGAACTTTCATGCCACACTACTGAATTTTTTTTTAGTATGCAAAGTATAATGTACATGACAAAAAATATCATAATTCATTCAAAATTTAACATGTTTCCTAAAACAATAAGGGGTGTGCATATGATTTATTTTGACATATAAGGGTTTGGCCATCTCAACATATTATTGACTAATATAAATTTTTAGATGTTTTTGTTAAAAAATAGATTATAACTATGTTTGGTCATATCCAATAAATGTTTTAGATAGAGTTCATAGTTATGAGAACCAAAATTTTTTTTTCAACACATCTCTTGTATTGGGTGAAAGCCTTTTATTATCTTCCAAAAATTGAGCAAACAAATCTTTGAGAGTGTCAACTATAGCCATGTCATTTTTTGGTAGCCTACCAAAGAATGCCTATATCTCATTGTATTATATGACTTAAGTATATTACATATGATAATTAATTTCCTTAATATTTTTTTGTTCATGTTCAATGCTCAACTTGTTTTTGAAATCAAGCATTTTCTCCTTGTTTGACCACTTACTATTGAAGCTGTAATTATGTGTTGGGTAAGTTTACTATCTTTTTTGCATATTTCCACACATATAATATGGTATGTATCACGTATATTTTCAATAATTTCCTTGTTTTCACCATCATATTTATATGTTATTAGTCATAGGGGGTACATTTTAGATCTTCATAGTAATTATCCTAAATTATTTAAGCTATTCTTCTTGATTGGTGATCATAAATTTTATTAAGCATTGGTTTCAAAATGTTCTCATCAACTTCAATTAAGTACATCGATCTTTTACGTAAAATCCTGGGAGGTGTTACTAATGGAGGAATTTTTTGATTTGTTGTTTCCATATTTTTATGTTCACTAAAATTTTCTTCATTTTCTATTATTATATAGTTTACTTCATTATTACTTTCACTATTGAGTGTTTCCATGGAATTTTCTTCATTTTTAATTTCTTAATTATGTGTTTCCATGTAATTTTATTCATTTTTAAAGCGTAAATCATCATGCATAGATTCATCATCAACAAAATTAAAAACTTCATACTTTGAATGTGGACTTGAAACATAATTTGGACTTTTAGGTAAACATTCATCATCATTATTCATTTTAAATTTATCTTAGACATTCGGTTCATTAGGGATAGTTTATGTACCTTGTCTTGAGTGATTATTTTCATTTATTCCATTTCTTTTATATAAACACTTTTAATTGCTCTGGTGTTTTTCACTTTTAACTTTTTTCCTCTTGTTTGAATGAGATCCACCACTCTTGAGTAGACAAACTTGATATCTTTTGAGGGTGGGATCCAAAATAAACTCAAGATTATTTTTATCTTCCATTGTACAGGGTGCATAATGATGTAGAGAATATAAGTGGGGACAAAAATATTGAAAGAGGTAAAAATTAAATGTTGGAGAAAGGGTTGTGTCTATTATGTAAGGAACATTTATGTACTATAATTATGTAGTAATATATGATATAATTTTCTTATTATTATTAGTGTGTGTGTGTGTGTGTGTGTGTGTGTGTGTGTGTGTGTGTGTGTGTGTGTTATGGTTTTTATTTCTTTATAATTGATTGAATATTTCTTAACTTAATCAAGGTCGACTAACCATAGATTGTATCCTATATAATTGATTTTGGCTCAATTTAGCCCAAATTGCATCATTGATTTCACCAATTACCTAGGTCACTCTATCTATGATTATATATATATATATATATATATATATATATATATATATATATATATATATATGGATAATTAAGTTCTCAATTGGATCTTAAAGTCAAGGTTAGGTTAAATTTACTCAAATTATCCCTAATTGCCTCCATGATTGAGGCAATCGATTACTTCATACATTATGTGATCTAATTGGGGTTGATTGATGCCAAATCACATTCTTATATAATTTAAATTAGGTTTAAACATGGTTAAACTATCCCCAAATAATACCATATACTCACATTTATGTTCAAGTGGTTCAAATTAGCCCCAATGCATTTGTGATAAAATTGGGGCCAATTGAGCCATAATCACATTTTATAGTTGTAGTTGGGTTGAAGGGGCTCATATTGTTCCTAATTTCTTCATTATTAAACCAATGAAATATTTTATTTTTTATGGCATAAGTGTCAATTGATGCCCAAATTACATCTTATATAGTCATAATTATGCTCACGAGGTTCAATTTCATCCAACATGCATCACTGATTTTAGAAATTGACTAATTGGCTCAATATGTTAGGAAATATGATCTAATTTATCCCCAAATCACATCTTATAATTTCAATTAAGTTTAGTGGGTTTATATTGGCATTCATTACCTTTATGTTTTTATTTTTAATAGAATTTGGGTTGATTAAGCCATATTTCCTCTTATACAATTGATTGATCTATAAATCAAGTTGACTGGGATCAATTTGATCCAAATTATGTCTCTAATTATATCAATTAACTAATTGGATCAGTTCATGACTAAATCAGAGTTAATTTGCATCCAAATCACATCATATTCTTGTAGTTAGGTTGAAGATGCTCAAATTATCCTCAGTTGCCTCCCTAATTGAATGAATTCACTATTTGATTCATTATGTGATGACATTAGGGTCAACTAAACTCCAAATCCCATCATATAAAATTGAAACTAGGTTAGTGTGAATCAATTTTTCTAAAATTATGTCACTGATTGTACTAATTAAATAATTATTTCAATCTATGATGAGATCAAATCTAATTTAACCTCAAGTCACATTATATAGTCATAGTTAGATTCAATGGGCTCATATTGATCATAATTACCTTGATGATTGAGCTAATATACTATTTTATTCATTTTAAGATGACATTGGAGTAGATTGAGGCCCAAATTACATCCTTTATAGTCAAAATTATATCTTTCATTGAACTAGATGATTTTTTGCTTCATTCTTTGATGAAATTGGCACAAATTATGTCCTAAGTCACATTTTATAGTCATAGTTATTTTGAAGGGGACAAAATTGTCCCCAAATACTTTCAAATTGAACTACTAGACTATCTAGTTTACTATGTTATGATGTTGGAGTCAATTGAGCCCCAAATTTCATCTTTTATAGTCAAAATTAGGTTCATGAGGCTCAATCTAGTTTAAATTATATCACTGCTTTCACCAATTCACTCATTTCATCAATATATCAATAAATATAAACCAATTTAGTGATAAATCACATCCTATAGTCACAATTAGGTTCAAGAAGTTCAAAATTAAACCCTAATTGCCTCTTTGATTGCATTTGTGATAAATTTAGGGTGGATTAATTCATATATTGAATCCTATATAATTAATTAAGCCATAAATTAGGTTTATGAGGCTCCATTTATCCCAAATCAAATCTCTAATTATTCCAATTGACTAATTGTACCAATTGATTAATTGGATCAATTCATGATGAAATTAGAGCTAATTCATTCCTAAATCACATCCTAATTTTGAATTTAGGTTGAAGGGGCTCAAATTGGCCTCAATTTCCTCCTTGATTGAAAGAATCAACCATTTGATTCATTATGTGATGAAATTAAGTTCAATTGAACTCCAAATCAAATCATATATAATTGAAACTAGGCTTATATGGCTCAATTTTTCCAAACCATGTCACTAATTGCACCAATTCACTAATTGGCTCAATCTATGACGAAAACAAAGAAAATTTAGCCTCAAATGATAATATGTAGTTGTAATTGTGTTCAAGGGACTCATATTGACTCTAATTCCCTCTTTGATTGAGCCAATATACTATTTCATTCATATATGATCACCTTAGAGTTGATTGAGGCCCAAATCACATCTTATATAGTCAAAAATATATTTTTCAATGAACCAAACCATTTTGTTCTTCATTCTATGATGAAATTGGGGTTGATTGAGCACCAAATCACATTTTATAGTAATAGTTAGGTTGAATGGGTTCAAATTGACCTTAACTACCTTCAGATTAAACTAATAAACTATTTGATTTATTTTTTCATGACACTGGTGTATATTAAGCCCTAAATTACATCCTTTATAGTCAAAATTAATTTCACAAGGCTCAATTTTGCTCAAACTATATCACCGATTGTACCAATTCACTCATTTACTCAATATGTCAAGAAATCTAAGCTAATTTAGCCTCAAATCACATCTTATAGTTGTAGTTAGATTCAAAGGGTTAAAATTGTCCCTAATTTCCTCTACCATTTGAACAATCAACTCTTTCATTCATTTTGTGATGAAATTGGGGTTGGTAAAACCTTAAATCAAATTTTATATAGTCAAAATTAGATTTGTGAGCTTAAACTCACCAAAATTGCATCATAATATCCATTATGTCCTTTGTATGGTAAGGTGTATATTGACACACTCCACTTTAGAATAAAAATATATAAAATTAAAAATGTGAATAGATAGATATATAAATATAAACACAAATACTATTGGCGAATCTTGCTATATTACATTGTTTGATTAATGTAATTATGTAGTTCGATAGCAACAATTATTGATTAGCTGGCATAGCGTTGTCATAGTCGATTAAGTTATATGATTATGTAACCATTATATAGTTATGAACCGATTCCTTCCAGTTATGAACTATTTCCCATTGTATATATTCATCCTCTTATTATTCAATAATATCGAAGCATTCTGCATATATATATATATATATATATATATATATATATATATATATATATATATATATATATATATATATATATATATATATATATAGTGTTATGTCAAATAAACACGTACATATAGTGCATACACATTATAACACGTACATGCTTTGTTATGTGTACTTTCAAAGGTATGTCTTTTGGCTCATATATGGCTTGGATTCCCAAGCCTAAGGCCTGGACTTGCAAACACATAGTCAAATCTGAGTTAAATTGGAATGGAAATAAGAAATCTAACTTTCATGATCATAAAAATTATGAATTTTAACAATACATTTCATAAAATTATTACTGCAGCGTCAAGCACACTCTCATGTTTTCAAATACATGATATTTTTTAATTTTTATGACTATTTTAAGGTTTTCATCTATGTTGATTTTTACCCATTTATTTTTTATGCCACTATATGCCATATATATATATATATATATATATATATATATATATATATATATATATATATATATATATATATATATATATATATATATCGTTGATTAAAATACAAAAGAAAAAAATTATGGTCACAAAAATAGGTCTAATTTTATACGCATTTAAAAAAAACTAATTTTTCATTTTTTAGGTAGTTAAGGGGATGTATTGTCAACTATCCATATTTTTAATAGTTTTCAATATATATATATATATATATATATATATATATATATATATATATATATATATATATATGATTTCATCTGAACATGCATCAAAGGGTTTCAAACAATACTAAACGATGTTAAAAAACTGAGGGTCTGTGTGATCAACTATCTATTATGTTTTTTATAAGAGTTTCTCTTTAAATTTCAGATGTTTAACTTACTTGTCTATTTTTTTTTAATAGTGTTTTAGAAAGTAGATTCAAAATGGTACAATTCAAGTTCTTATATTATCTTCAAAGTTTGAATATAGTCATCTCAAAAAATCTACCAATTTTTTTTTTTTTTTCATTTTTCAAAATATATATATAAACTCTTTTATGTCTCCAATTTTATATACTTACCCAAACAAAATTACAAATTATCAAAATGTAATGTCTTATTATTACTATTGATAAATCATAAAGGCTCACATTTATTGTATCTACGAATAAATCACGTATACTTTGTTGATGGCATTAAAAGTTACCATTTAATAAGGTTGGGGTTAATAAGTGATAAGGTCCGGGATTTTAAAAAAGAGGAAAGAGAGATTCGTTGCGTTGTAGGATTACCGAGTAAGATGGAGTTTTCGAGGCTAGCTAAGCGCGTAATCTGTTACGTCAAATTTTCTAATTAAGAGTGACTCTCCAAGTCCTTCAAATCAATTACATATGTTTAAATGGAATTTTTATTTATCTTTAATGTTTACTTTCCGGCAACAACGTGTTCTGAGCGAAATAGGGAATACTGTTTATTTTGTTTATATGCTTGTCTCAATTCTAGCTTTCTCCGCCACCCTTCTTTTTAACCTCCTTTTATTTAAATCCATTGTGGGCAGATTCGAAGGCATTGCACCGAGTTTACTAATTTGTTCTTTGTAGATTTGTTTTTTTTGTAACATATTCAGAGCGACTACACCGAGTTTGCAGAGCAATCAAGAAGATATGATGATAACAAATGATGGCCTCCCTTCTCTCCTACAATCGGATTATTCTCTTAGCCAGCTTCTGTTAGAGGCAGACGGAGCTGATGTTGAGCAATACTTGGACCAGACCATGGATGACATCTTTCCATTGCCAGACCATCACAGAATTTTGGCAATCCTTCTTGAAATGTAAGATGGAAATTTATCACATCACTGTTGTCTTTTTCATTATAGCATTTGACTTCATTGAAGAAAAAGATGAGATTCAAGACCGACCATGGAGTAGGGATCATCACACTCTTTGAATGAAACCATGGTTTTTGAGATTCAACCCACTCACTAAATCCTTTAATGTTAGACCTATATGGGTCTGTATTCATAATATCGCTTTTCAATTATGGGTTGAACCTTGTTACATGGAAATCAACAAAACCTTGGGTGAGTTTCAGTAGATAGATCAATCCACTACCCTGCTTTTCCATACCACTTTTTTTTTAATCTTGAATGTTTGTCAATATTGATATTTTCAAGTATTTACCTACAAATATTGACTTGAAATTTGAATATCCTTCTTAAACTCAACCTCTTGATTATGAAGATTTGTCTTTTCTTTATTTTAACTTGATTATGAAGATTTGTTTTTTCTTTATTTTAAATTTTTTCATATTAGTCATATGACCATAACCTTTAGTAGTTCCATAATTAATATGGAAACATCTTGATGGAAGGATTCCCTTCTTAATCTTTTTACAGTTAAATTTTTTGATACTAAAAATGATGCTTCAAACTCAGATTCATAAACTTTTGAACCCCTAATGCAAGTGAGACTCTCACAGTTCTACTCTCACAGTTCTAGAGATTGAGGAGGTAGGAACCATGGTAAAACCAAAGTCTATTATACCACAAGATAAAATAGCTAATGTTTCAAATGGAAAATTTTATCCCAGCAGTTCAATTGAAGACTTTATCCCTTTTTTTTCATAATTGAATATTTTAAGATATAAGGGAGAATTGGACTGAAGTATGAAAGAAGAAAAAATGAATATATCTCACAGTTCAAGAATCAATTAGCATGACCCTTGGATCCCGCAAAATGAGATAGAGAGGGATGGTCTTAGTCTCTTGACAGGTCTTAGCTTGAACGTTAACTATTTATCTTGATAATTTGTGTTTTATCGGACTAGACGCTGAAGTCCAAAGGCTATTTTGTTGAATGTTTGTTAACTGGTATTATTTGAAGGTTTAACAATTTATCTATTTTAGGATTGATGTTCTGATCAAAGTTTACCATTTTGCAAAGCTGTTACTAATGAGCTTCACTGCTATATATTTTTGTTCATTGTGCATGCTTTCGAAACCTTTCAAAAACCAAAAAAACTTACCCTTATCCAATAAAAATATTAATGTATACAAATATTATTTTAAAATTCTCTCTACTATTGTTGTTCTATTCTCACTTTTATTCTCAATATTAAACTATTGTTTTATATTGTATTCCATTATTATTTTGTTTTTTGTATTCTACTTCTCCGTAGAACTATTGTTCTAATATTATTTTCTTTTACTTCCAAACTATTATACTAAAATTTCAGCTCATTCTTTGATTATTGCTAATTTAAATTCAAATTGTTACGATCCTTTCAGACTGATGTCCTCTTATCAATCAACATTTAATTTTTGGTAGGTGGAATGAAATA
>JARHVA010005770.1:932500-957500 GCA_037957365.1 Torreya grandis | reverse complement strand
CCACCATGAGTTTACATTATGGACCTATGATCTATGCATTGTACACCTAATGATTCCAAGTGAAAAATATTGTGCCTTATACAAAATATATTTTAATTGTTTCTTTAGTGGGTGATCACATATGCTCCCATGACCACAACTTCCAATGCCACTCAGATGTGAATTTTTACAGTTGCTAAAGAACACAAAAAAATTGACAATAAATATTGTTAACATTGAATCCATAGTTGGATATATCCAACTTTGGTGCTTTGTGCCCAAAAATTGGCACTACTACCATGTTAAGGGTGGAAAATAACATCTAGTACAAAGTAATTTGGCCTCTAGCTATGTTCGATCAAGAAATGGAGTACATTCTAGCCTCAACAATATCCTTCCCAATATGCTAAAGTTATATTTTTTAGGATAACTTTATATGCACGTAAAAAAACTTAAGTCATTTGTAAAAAATGAAATAACCCTCACATGAATTTATAATCCCTATAATTTCACCCCAAAGAATGGGGATTAAACTTAGGATATGAATCCATGGTAGATGACATAGTAATCAGTGTTGAAATGTAACTTTTATGCACTCAAGAGACAAGTTCATATCCTCCAACAAACATTTCCACCTTCAGAACATTTGCTTGAAAATAAATAGCTTACAACATTTATATGTAGTAAAATGGCATGTCCTCCCATGACCAGGACCTTCAATGCCACTTATATGCATGTTCTTAGAGTAGTTCAAGACCCTAAAAATGCTAACAATAAATGTTGTCAATATTGAATCCATAGTTGAAGATCTCATCCTCTGGTGATTCATGGCTAAGTATTGGCACTACCACCATATTGAGTGTGGTGAATAACATATAGGACCAATTTATTATTTTTTTATGATACTTGGTCAAGAGATGGAGTACTCATTCAAGCCTCAAGAATGTCCTTCTCAATATAAAAAAATTGTGGTTTTTTAAGATAACTTTAGATGGGTGTAAAATTGAAACTCTAAGTCACTTATATGAACCAAAAGAACCCCTGTATACATGTTGAATCCCTATAATTTTAACTTGGAGCATGGGGATCAATATAAAGAGATGAATATATGGAAGATGGAATAGTAATTAGTGTTTAAATGCATCTTTTATGCAGTCAAGATATGGAATTAGAACTCAAATTTCTACTTTCCAGACCTTTCCTTGAAAATCCATCATTTAAAACACATTTAGATAGGCAAAACACATGTGATTCCATGACCACAAATTTCAAATCCACAAGGTTAGGAGATGGATTACCCATTCTAGCCTCAAGACAATATGGATTTTTCTAATAATGGAACCAACCTACTCTTTAACCTTTACTAATTTAGTTTATCAAATATGAAATTCTTTACTAACATTGCCAACCATGTGAAGGTGGAAGTTTATTTGGTACCACTAACCTAAAAAAATATGTTAGTAACTAAAATTGAATTTATATTTACTATATATAAAATTTGGTAAAATTAAATACATTTACATTTGAGAACTCATCATACCTTTGAATTTGAATCCAATGAACTAGTAGGATAAACAATAATCATGATAATAATAAGAATAGTTTCATGGTAAGACTCATGAACCTTCCATAGATTATTGTTTAATGGTCTCCCATGATATTTGAGAAATTGAATATTTGTTACAAGAATCAACTTTAAATAGTGAAATATCTTCTTATGTATCTCATAGTCTTCAAACAACCATATATCTAAATTTATGATAGCATATCATCAAAGCCAAGTTATAGTAACTACCACAGATCAAGTGGATACTCAATGCTTTCCTCATTTGTGACTAGGGAATTCAATTTATTTTTTCCTCTACACAACAATATCAGTAGTATTTTTATCACTATTTATTGTCTTCATCTCCAATAGCGTTCCCTACATCAAAAAATAAAATAATTTTTCAATATAAATGTTGATAGATAATGAGATTTTAGTACATAATGATTAATCTTATACATGGTTGCACCAGATCAGATACATGGTCAAGGTCATTTGATGATGTCATATATGTAATTTATAATGTAAATGGAACCTAATATATGTCTATTTAAATTAGCTCCATTCATCCACCTACTCTCATTACCCACTCTTATTCCAAATAAATTCCATGCATGCATAAGAAAAATATCTCAAGTGGCTCATATGAACACTCCAAGAACCTAGATTTGAGATATGAAATGAGTGAATCTATCTTGATCCTATTATGGTCATATAATAGTCATACCTTACCAGTTATTCTTACTCTATCAACCTGAAATATCTACCGACACTAGAATTTTATTGAGCACCATGGCCCATTTTCTCATTACACCATTCAAAATGGTTTTTGCATCATTCAACCAAATGCCATATTTTAAATTCAACTCCTCTCTTGAAAATGGTCTTCTTACACATGATCCAACACCATCATGTTCCCTTTTTCCATGCCTAGACTTAGTGAAACCCCAAATATGTTCTAGATCAGTTCTAACATGCATCGCGCTCAACTAGTAAAACATCCATCCATTCCTAAATTATGATGTACAATTATGTTTTTAAATATAATTTCAATTGAGATCAATGTTCCTCTCAGTAAACTTTCCATATATCATCTCAAAATAGCATTGTGTGTACTCTATAGAATGTGATTGATCATCATTAACATAGAAATCATAATCCCTTAATATTTTTTATTCTTGCTCTATATTATTAGGTACATGCATTAATGATATATGCATGAATATGGAAACCTTTATGGAGTTGTAATACTATGATTAAAATTTCATTTTTGGTTTGAATGTGTTATTCTCAATAAATTCATCAATTGAAATAATATAACTATGTGGTAATGTGTCTTTGCTTAATTTGAATTATTCATCCAACCATCTAGCTTTGTATGTGTGCCTTCATACTCATAAATTCCTCCCTAAATTTGGCCATAAATCCTAAAACAATTTTTTTTCTAACAAGGTCACACATTTCAGATTTGTTTTCATATTTTAATTGATATGTCACATATTTGTATTTATTAAAACCAACTAATATATTGCCAAATTCCACTTGTACTCTTTGAATGGATATAATTTTTTAATTTTGAAATCCACCATAAATGTTACAAGTTCCATCCCAACATGATTTATTATAGAAAAAATTATCCATTTGGTCTTTCAAAAAAATTCATTAGAATAAATTCTCTTGTTGGTTTTAGTGCAACTTCCATACCACACTCCTAAAAAAAATTATTTGTATTCTAAGTACAACATACATGAAAAACATATCATAATGCATTGAAAATTCAATGTGTTTCCTAAAATAACAAGGGGTGTTTGTGTCATTTATTTTGACATAGAAGAGTTTGGCCATCCCAAAATATCATTAACTAATAGATATTTGTGGATGTTTTTGTAACAACTTAGAGTACAATTTTGTTTGGTCGTATCCAAGAAATGTTTCATATGCAGTTTAAAGTTATGAGAACCAAATATTCTTTTCACCACATCTCCTAGATTAGGTGAAGTCTTTGTATCATCTTTCCAAAATTGAGTAAGTAAATCTTTGAGAGCATCAGCTATAACCTTGTCTTTTTGTGGAAGCCTACCAAAGAATGACCAGATCTCATTGTATTAAATTATTTAAGTCTTTTGCATATACCAATTACTTTCATTACTATTTTTTTTCTTATGTTCAATGCTCAGTTTGTTTTTAAAATCAAGTGTTTTCTCCTTGTTTGGCTACTTACTGTTGAGGTTCTAATTATGTTTCTATCAAAGTTACTATCTTTGTTTCATCTTTTTCACATGTATAATATGGTATGCATCATGTATATTTTCAGCAATTTCCATGTTTTCACCTTCAACTTTATATGTTACTAGTCATAGGGCATACATTGTAGGTCTTCAAAGTAATTATCCTAAAATATTTCAGCTTTTCTTCTTGAATGGTAGTAAAAAAAAAATTCAAGCATTGGTTTCAAAATATTTTCATCACATTCAATTAAGTACATCTGTCTTCTACAAAAATTATGGGAGGTGCTACTAATGGAATAATTTGTTGATTTGGTATTTCTATATTGTTGTGTTCACTAATAGTTTATTCAATTTATATTGTTGTGTAGTTTACTTCATTGTTACTTTCATTATTGATCATTTTCATGGAATTTTCTTCATTTTTAATTTCATCATTATGTGTTTCCATGTAATCATATTCATTCTTAAAGGGTAAAACATCATGCATAGATTCATTAGATTAAATAAATTAAAAACTTCATACTTTGAATGTGGACTTCAAACATAATTTCGCATTTTAGGTAAACATTATTTATCATTATTCATTTCATCATTATCTTTGATGCTTGGTTCATTAGGGATAGTATATGTAACTTTTCTTAAGAGAATTTTTTCATTTTTTCCCTTTGTTTTTCCTTAAACACTTTTAATTAATATATTGTTTTGAGCTTTAACTTTTTCCTCTTATTTGTATGAGATCCACCACTCATGACTAAACAAACTTGATAGCTTTTTAGGATGGGGACCAAAAAAAACTTAAGCTTCCTTTTGTCTTCCATTATCTAGGGCAAAAAATGATGTAGAGAATATGTGGGGACAAAAAATATTGAAAGAGGTAAAAATAGAATGTTATAGAAAGGGTTGTGTCTATTGTGCAAGGAATGTGTACACTTTATAATTATCTAGTAATGTATTATATAATTATGTTATTAGAGAGAGAGAGAGTGTGTGTGTATGCCTTTTGTTTCTTTATAATTGATTATTTTTTCATAATTTAATCAAGATAAATTAACCATAGATTGTATCCTATACAATCAATTTGGCCCAAATTGTATTATTAATTTCACTAGTTGCCTAAGTCACTCTATCTATGATAAAAATATGGATAATTAAGTTCCCAATTACATATTATAGTTGAATTTAGGTTTAAGGGATTCAAATTATCCATAATTACCTCCATGATTGAGGCAATCAATTATTTCATTCATTATGTGATCCAATTTTGGGTTGACTGATGCCAAAATCAAATCTTATAAAGTTTAAATTATGTTTAAACATGATTAAATCACCCCCAAATAAGACCCTATACTCGCAATTAGGTTCATGTAATTCAAATTAGCCCCAATTGCCTTTGTGATTGAATTTGTGATAAAATTAGGGTTGATTGAGCCCCAAATCACATTTTATAGTCATAATTAGATTGAAAGGGCTTAAGTAAGCCTTAATTTTCTTCATTATTTTTTCTAGTCAAAAACTTTTGACTAGAGCATAGACCAGTTTGGGACATAATCAGGGGCCCAAATACCCATGTAATTTATTATACATTTGAATACCACTTGTAGACCATATATTACTAGATGTATACTAACTATTTCCAACAACCACCACCACTAACCTCGAGAATAAGAATGGTCATTAATAATCTCGAGAGTATAAACAACATTCACAACTAGTCTCATATACCTTTCTTAAGAATTGAACTTGGGTGGGGCCTGAAACAACTAAGCCACTTAACCAACTCACCCACATCTCATTGGCAAAAAAAAGTGTAATAGGCTTTATTTAACTAGAGCCATAATTAGTTGCGAAGAATAGACCTATCCATGGACTATGGACTTGCATCATCACATTGAACATGTTAGAAAATCTTGATATTTATTATATTGTTAAGCATAATGATCTATTACGCTAGGTTAGTAACTAGCTTAATGATTAGCGTAGCTAGCTTAATTAGATAGTTCAGCGATCTATTATAGCACTGGTTAGTGATTAGTTAGCATAATAGTTAGGTGATTGATTAGATGATATGGTTCTATAACCATTATATAGTTATGAACTGATTTCCTTGTATATATATATATATATCCTACTATTAATCAATAAAATATATCAAAAACATTATGCATTATTTTACTTCATTGGTATCAGAGCAGATAACAGTCTGCCATGAGAGTCTAGCACGCTTTAAGCATGTCAGGTCTATAGAGTTCAAATTTTTCAGTGAAAGCACATGACGCCCACAGCTGGTTATTGAAAATCATAAGCTATGTATTTAAGCTCGTTCATATGTTGGTTTGTAATATTATTGGATTGTCAAAGATCTCTCTTCGACATCACTAGAAATACTCGCTACATGTTTTTGTTGTATATGCATTGATCTTATTTCTATGCATATTTCATTAGACCTGATCGTCACCCAAATCAGCTGAGAAACCCATTGCTAAGTTCACCCATTCGACCCTCACATTGGCAGATTTTAAAGTCAGAAAGCACCTATTCGAAGTGGTCTCCTTTGCTAGATGCATGCCTCCATTTGCCATCATGTCATTCTATCAATATTTCCTGAGCATGATCATTTGTGAGTCACACTCACCTCATCGATCATTTTATCATACTTGTTAAGAGCATCCTGAAGCATAGCACTCAGCCATATTTCATTCAATGTCCATGCCAATGTTATAAGTTCTTTAGTATTATTATTTTATTGTCAACTAGATGTTTTTCTGAATAATGATGATGATGATGATGATGATGATGATGATGATGATGATGATGATGATGATGATGATGATGATGATGATGATGATGATGATGATGATGGTATTCTTTGTTATGTTTTAGATAAGTTAATAGGTAATGACACGTCAATTAGTTTTTTTAGTTGAATCATTTTTTTTGGGTTCAAATAGTTTTTAAAACAAGTTTTGAGTTATTTTGTCAAGTCTAAGTTGTCATTATAATAGTCTATTATTTTAAGAAATATTTATTAATGCTTTTGGTTTTATCTAGTTGTCAAATTTAAAAAATCTAAGTGTCAAAATAATGGCATTTCTTGTAAAAAGTTTGTCTTTTTAGTGATTTTTTTATCGTCGTCAAAAATCACAAAAGTGTCAAAATAAAGAGAGAGTCATAATCAAAAGTATGTGTTGATATTTTATTTTGGGTCCATTGTCAATATTATTAAAAATGTCAAAAATATCTTGTATAGATGCATTATCGGGTGAACCTGACGTCCTAAGTTGTATGTGTCATTGGGAGAGTTTTGTCCTCAAAAATGACATGAAAGAGTTGATATTCAAAGCCATATTTGCTGAGTGAAGCAGATTCATTGATTGGAGCTTGGAGGATACACGGAGGCTGGATGACATTTGGCATCCTTTCATGAGTCACCTACGATGGGGTCACAGTATTGCTATGGTGATAAATTTTGGTGTGTTTGTTTATGTTTTGCAGTGTGTTTTTTCAATAAGCTACTGAGCACTATTTTCCAGTTTGTTACCTCCTGAAAAAGAATGCTATGGGGAACAAAAGCACTAAAGTAACACTTGGTTCTTGGAAAAGGGTTTATGGTAATTAAAAAAACCACTAAAGTGTAGTAGAAACCTCCTACAACCCTCTAGGTTTGTGGTCAACCTGTAGCAAAAAACCATATGAGTTTGTGGTAATCCTCGTAATCCGAGAAACCATTGAAGGTGTTAGCAGAGAGAAGTGTTCCTATCACTTCTAGGTTTTTGGTAATCCTACAAGGAAAAACCAATGTGACACCAATACCTTGAAGCCACAAAGATGGCATGCCACCTCATAAAGTGAGCAGGCTATGTGGAGAGTGTAAATCTTTTTACAGTGTTTGTAATAAAGAGGGGACCACTATTAGGAAAAATTATGTTTATAGAAACAATGAAATAAAGGGGGGAATGTTGGAAAATCCTAATATCTATTACATTGTTAATCATAATGCTCTGTTATGTTAGATTAGTAACTAGCTTAGTGATTAGCGTAGCTAGCTTAGTTAGACAATTCATTGATCTATTATAGCATTGGTTAGTGATTAGTTAGCATAATAACTAGGTGATCGATTAGATGATACCATTCTATAACCATTATATAGTTATGAACTGATTTCCTTGTATATATATCCTACTATTAATCAATAAAATATATCAAAAGAATTATACATTATTTTACTTCAGAACATAAATTTTAAGCCACATACTAACCCCATCACATTGAACACCAAGCTAACTAGTCCATCACATTGGGTACCCTCACAGCTGACCTAATAGATCCTAGTGTGGGAATGATGCTATAGAGGTGGTTAGCCTGGGGAATGGACCCAAAGACCTCCCAATTAGTTCATTTAGTTCACATACTATTAAGCTACAAAAAATGGCCTACTCATGCACATGATTTTTTTTTAAATTTCATAACTTTTAACTTATATAGATAATTTGATATGGATATAATCAAAATTTGAAGATGGTACAAGAACATGAATTGTATAATTTTGAGTCTAGTTTCCAAAAAAATATTTTTTTTGAAAATTGGTTAAGTATAAATAGGTCAAACATCTAAAAATTGAAGAGGATATCCTATTTTTTTAAGAAAACATAGTAGATAGATGCCCATGTGGCCCACCACTTTTTAGAATTGTTACATATTGTTTGAAACCCTTTGGTGGATATTTATATAATATATTCTAGTGTGTTATGATTTTTTTATATTTTTTCAATGAATGCTTTTTTATTAATTTTGCAATTAAGTAGATCCTAAAAGCTAATAAAAAAAATGGATAGCTAGCTATACGCCCCCCTAACTACCTCAAAAAAAAAAGAAATTTTATTTTCTTTTTAATGTGTGTATAATTAAGCCTAGTTTGTTTCCATATAATTTGTTTTTCATTTGGATCAACAAAAAATAAATTACATAAACATGAATATGAATGTATATGTGAAGCATGTAGTGGCCTAAAAAAGATGTAGTTAGAAATAAATATAGTTCTAACCCTTAAAATAGCCTAAAAATTATAAAAATCATATATTTAGAAATATGATAGCATGCTCATCATGATGGTAATAATTTTTTGAATTTTGATGTTGAAATCCATAGCATATTTGGTGATTGAAGTTAAAATTTATTTTTTTGTTAAAACTCTGGGTCTCGATTGTAGATGCACAATCACAAGCCTCTGGCTCAAAAATCCAAGCCATTTCTAAGCCTAGAAGCTCAGTTTTTAATTCAAATTCAAATAACATGTATGCATTATATAATTCATACATGTTCTATAAAACGTATGTGTTATATAATACATACGCATTATATAACACATATGTATTATTTTGAAATAACACAAAAAAACAAATTTCATGTTTCTTATAGGGGAAAGGTCCCACTCACCATGCATCCTAACTTTGAACAGTGAATTAAGGTGCTATAACATCGCAATAGACTTCAAAAAAATTACCCATTTTAATATGTCATCGTAACTACTTATAATTAGGGTTTCAATGTCTAAGACATTATACATTTTACAATATAACCTATTTTATCATGAGAGATCATAAAATGCATTTTCAAACCTATGATCAAAACTTAACCTTTAAATTAGCGATCATTATGAATTAGAGTATCAATACTTGACTCTTACTTATCAAGATTTGATTGGTTACTTTTAGTTTTATAGAATAAATGTTGAACAAGTATTAGATATTACATGTTCAGCTTCTTGTACAATTTAATATTTATATACACCAATATATTTCATTAATAGAACGCATGTTAACAAAATCCTTATTCAACAATTAGAACATGCACATCTATTGGGACCATTCCCCCAGTAGTGAAAGGATATACCTTACTACCTTACTTGCCTAAAATCCTACTTGCCCTTAAATTTTGTGTTTCTTATTGATATTATCCTACTTGCCAAAAATCATATCTTACCCTTTTTTTGTTTCTTTGATATCTTTGACCAAATTAATTTATTTATAAATTTTGAACTAATTTTTTTAAGTGGAAAACCCGTTGACTTGGACTATGTAATATAGATAATCTTGTGTAATTAGAAATAAGGATTGAGCCCTTGGTGTAATAGTGCATCTCTTGGATATTTATTTCAATAATGCTATCTAATGGATCCAAATACCTATGAATCATGCCTTGGATTGTCCCAAAAACGTTCTTAAAATGTGATGAATAAAGTCCCTTAAGTTTCTTCCAAGGTCACTTAGTGCATCTAATTCAATAGGTGCATTTTGAGGTCCCAATTGAAATTCTAAAGAGAGTCTTATATCATTACAATTATTCAATATTCCCCTATGTATTCAAATACATTGTTCAAATTTTGCCTAAAATTAAGATCTCTTTTGAAAATATGGTTAATCCTCCATTTTGTGCACCTCCTTCATCTACCCCTCCATCACACATGGGACAACCATCAACCACTCCATCATTTCCCACCTCATCTCAAGAGTGTGTCTTTGACATGGGACTAGTCCTAGCCACACCATGGATGGAACAATTGCAAGCTCAAAAACAAGAAAGACAACACTTGGTGCTTATTAATACTATATATTTCTATACCTTACTATGCAATTGGGATGGTAAGATAGGAAAGTAGGATGATGGGTACATGGTATACATGCTTTTCTTAAATATTTTGGTCAAGTTCGATATGTGTTTTATTTTGTATAAGATGTGGTTTTGAGATCAATAAACTTGAAATGGTCACATGTATCCATTAGTGATGATGTGGTTTT
Organism: Torreya grandis; assembly: GCA_037957365.1. Lineage (NCBI taxonomy): Eukaryota > Viridiplantae > Streptophyta > Pinopsida > Cupressales > Taxaceae > Torreya > Torreya grandis. The sequence goes on along the minus strand of JARHVA010005770.1, from coordinate 946,953 downwards.
AAGATTTTATTTTAATATGTGGTGCTTGTAATGATGAATGTATAGTTTATAAAATATATAAATACACTAGGGACCTTGTTTGAAACCATTAAGGGATGGCTCTGCTTTAGACATATAGGGTGGCATAAACTTGGCATTGACCAAGTATGACATATGTATAAGTTACCCCAGCTCAAACCCTATTTATCTTATTCAAGATACATTAAAGTTGACAATGTCCCCTAAATCTAAGACCTACTTACCCTCAAGGATGATGCTAAGCAGAGGGACCCAATAATTATTCATGTGGATGATGAACTACTCACCTCATATAGATGGTTGATTAGAATTGAATACCAATGTGCACCCCTCATCTAAGGTTTAAATATTATATATTTTATACATATCTTCAATCATCTTGTTCATATTTCATTATAATAAGCTAAAATGTTATGATGTAGACTGCAAGAAAGTAGTATCTCAAAATTCTTTCTCTGTCTTGGGATTTGAGGTTGAGGAGTCCATTATTGAATTGTTTTCTCTCTTGCATGTAGGACTTAATATGAATTTACTTTAGGATGAGAGGTAATTTAAGGTAGATGGATCTAAATAATTTGAATACATACATATAAAACTAATAATGTTTAGTGATCTCTCAATGTGGATGGGACCTTAAAAGGCTCCACATGATAATATTTGTATAGTAATGGCAAGTCGAAGGCTCACATCATGTGAATTATTTACTAGACATGATTTGATTTGATCATTGTCAATATTTAAAAATTATTGGCTTATATGTGTGTACAATAAATTTGTGAATAGGCCTTAGTTGGATTGGTTGGAGGTGATGGGACCTGTCTAGGTATCAAAGATCATGATTTCCACTCGTGTTAGCTAATAAATGTAGAGAGTGTAGCATGCACATGCCTAGATTTGGCCCTCATGGCATCTGAGATGTGTTCATATTTTTCTAATTATTTCTTATTATTGGTGGGATCATTAAGTACTTTTGATGACTTGCCACAATAGGGCTAGGCCTATCCTATCAGAGTCTCACATCATGTGAATTATTTAATAGACATGAGATGATGGAATTGATATCAATCCTTAAACATTTTTGGCTTATATGTATGTATGATATTAGTGAATAAGCCTTAATTGGATTGGTTGGAGGTGATGAAACTTGTCTAGGTATCATTTATCATTCAATTTCTACACATGTGAGCTAATGAATATATAGAGAGTGTATGGCATGCACATGCCTAGATTTGGCCCTCATGGCATCTGATATGTGTTCATTTTTTTCCAAGTGTTTCTTATTATTGATGGGATAATTGATTAATTTTGATGACTTGACACAGAGGGGCTAGGCCCATCCTATCATTCTTATTTGTTTAAATTTTCCACTTGGTGTAAAAAATTACATGTGGACATCTTTGATTAGATCAAGACTCTTAGAGTGATAACATCTCTGATCCTTCTAGGATCTAGAATATATGTGCATATTTGACAACTATAAAACTTCTCTAGATTTACTAGACCTACACATGTGGAAATATTTGATTGGATTGGGCATACTAAGGCTCTAACAAATTTTATGCTTCTAGGACTTGACAGTTAGATCTCTAACACAAGTATATGTGTGTACAAGATACACACATGGTGATGTATCTAATTGTATCAGGCCTCATATCAATCTAATATCTTTTTAATGCTTTTAGGACCTAATACTTATAATAGTGATGACACTTTCAAGCACGTATGAGGTACATGTAGTGATATCTAATTATATTTGGCCTCTCGAGGCATTGTCAACTCTGAAACTTCTAGGACTTGATGTATCTTTGATAGCTTTAACACTTTCAAGTGTACAAGGTACACACATGGCACAACAAGGTTCAATTATAGGGGAAATTCAATCGAGGAGTCATGGAAGGCCAATTTGAATGCCTTTTTGACATAACTATAAGAGCATGATATATGATTTGGGATAAAATTAATTATGATTCTATATATCATAAATTGAACCAATAAGTTAATTGGTTCGATTAGGGATGTGATTTGGGAAAAATTGACCCCCTAAACCAAATATATGACCCATTTGATTATATGATCTAGATGCAACATGCATGGCTTAACTAACCCTAATTGAATCATAAATGCCAATACAAATGCAAATGTGGCCAATTTCAACCCATTAAACCTAAATTGGAGTCTATGATGTGATTAAAGGGGATAAATTAGGTCATGTTTCATGGCATGTTGATCATAAACCCTAATTTTATCACTTGAACATGTATAGTTCCCCAAAACCCTAATTTCATGACATATACAGATGTACAAACCCATTACACTAAAACCCTAACCCTAAATCCTAATTTTATAACAAACACAACTCATAAGTTCCTTGATTTCATTGCAAATGCATAAATTCATGAATGTGATTAGTGCCAATTTATAATCCCATTATTCACCTAGTTTTTTAAGAACCTATGATGGGATTTTGGGCAAAATTAGCTCATTTTATCTTACATATTGAGCCTTATTGCATCATATGATAGTCTTATTACTTCATAGTCTTATCAAGAGTATTATTGCAGCATGTATTGGAGATTTATGAATCATATTGAGCCTTATTGCATCATATAATAACCTGATTACATCATATTAGAGATTTATTGCATTGTGTGTTAGTCTTTTGCATCATATGATAGTCTTATTGCATCATTTGATAGTCTTATTAAATCATATGATAGCCTTATTACATCATATTGAGCCTTAATGCATCATATGATAGCCTTATTGTAACATATGATCATCTTATTATATCATATTAGGAATTTATGCATCGTATTATAGTTTATTGCATCATATTATCGTATTATAGGGGATTTTATGCATTGAATATGAGCCTTTGTGCTTATTTTTTGTAGTATATGCCTATACTTCAAGGAACACATACGTGTTATAATAATGTGTATGTGTTGTTGGTCCCCAAAAGTGTCAGTCATTTTTGGAACAACATATGAGCTATTCTTGGACCTGCAGGGCCAAAATTCTTCTCTTCCCCTTCTCAAAATTTATTCCAGGCTTTCAAATTCCTCATTTTTTCAAAGCTTTTTCAGCGAGGGGATTAGCAGGTTCAAAGGTTCAACATCTTCAATAGGAGCTAGGCACATTTGACAAAGTTCAAAGTTCAACCATTCCAAAGGTCCCGCGGCCCTGAGCATTTAACGAGTCTCAAAAGCTTGAACAGTTGAACCGTTAAACCTTGAAACATTTTGGTTCATCAGTTCAACGCTTTCAATGTTCAATCAGTTCAATGTGCCAAGTTCAAAGATTCAAAGATGGCCTCAGTTATGAAGAGAAACACATGCAATAGAAAGAGTCAAGCAGATACTGCCAAGTGTCACTGGCTGAGCCATTATGCCTTATTCCTATGAAGTAGCAAAAGCCGCCATGTGTCAACATCCACATTTCCTTCCTTCCATTCCACTGTATTGAGTAAAGACCATGGTGGGCTCGGGGATGAGTGATTAAATGAAGTTGAGGCTGCCATGTGTCTGCATCCGTGTGACTATTACAGGGTCTCTTTCGATAAAGCTTCTGCCAGAATTCTGTGGAGGGTGACAAGTGGCAATTGTGGAAGGTTTTACTTTGTCTTCCTAAGAGCAATGGACTGTGCCATGTGTCCCATGTAGAGAGCGATGGAGGCCACAAGTTTCATTGTCTACGAGAGCCCGACTGAGCCCCAAATGTTTTTTCGATGTCGCAAAGGCCCGAGAAGGCAGATGATGGCATGTGTCCCTAGTAAGATTCAATAGAAGATGCCACATATCACTTGTTTGAAGCGGTGGAAGGCACCACATGTCAAAGGATAGATCACCTCATAATGCAAAGGCATGCATGAAGCCAAGGAAAGGAATTCCTTCAGACATTTTGTTTGAAGGAAATAAAGGACCAATGGGCCCACGGGCATCAAATTTAGAGCGACTAGTTAGCCATTAACCTTCAATAGAGCAAAGACATGAAAATGCCAAATCGGTTACATTTAGGTGTATGTTGATTCTAGTAGACTCAAGGTGCAGACCCGAATGCATTCAAAGAGACAAAGAAGGAAACTCAGTAGGAGTTATTTCCAGTGGGTGAAATAGTTCATCGAGTAGATATTTGGGGCCTGCCAACATTGAAAGTGCAGCCTGTTTGTCCCCTTTAAGATAAAGGCAAAATAGATAGTTGTGTAGCTAGGCAGGTAATGGAATGAGAGATTCAGACTTGGGAGGAAGCACTAGAGATGAATCGACACGTCATAGTTAAGGCAGCTGCCCTGCTCTAGTGTGGCCCTTCCTAACAAGACCAAGAATGCATCCAAGGCATTGAATGCGCCAAATGGGTCACTCTATGGGACAAAGTGCCAAGCCTCCCTCAAGCATTTATATATTGTAATCTATTTTACTATTTTAAGGGAAATCTTCCCCTTACCAGAAGTGAAACTCTGCCCAAATTGAAAGGCATTACTAAGACTTTGAGCTTAGATTGTAGTTCATATTTCTTTGTTTGAATGAGAAAGCAAGTTACTTGCAGACTTTGTGCTGTTATAGCTTGTGATACTTTAGGATATTATTCATATTTCTATCTTATGAAAGCATTCTTGTTTATTTGATTTAAAAATTAGAACTAGTGGAGGTGATAAGGAAGGTGTCCAGAAGCCAACTACTTTCAGACTTTGCACTGTCATAGTTGTCTTTAGTGTGTGTTTTTCTTTTCTGTTTCTGTGTAAAGGACCTTGGGATGACTTTGTTCCCCCATTGTTCTTTGTATTTCACTCTTGGGAAGTTGAGGTGGAGACTTTGCGCTACATTTTAGGATGCTGGTTACTCTGCACCTTTGGTTACCAGTTACTAGAAAGATTCATGTTGTTTGCAAGAACAAGCACTTTTGAAAGAAAAGAAGTGCCTTATGTCATTTCATCAGGATTTATACTATCTAAGAAGGGATCGGGCTCTTGGATGAATGTTACTTCTGAAAGAAGAGAAGTATCTTCACCAATAACCCAGGATTCCTCCTCTGTCTGTGAGCATCATCTCTAAAAAAAGAGAGATGGATGGTTTATCCCACCCCTGTGTCTTACCTTCTACTTATTTATATAGTATATAGCCTCCGTATATTTAATAGGGAACCTCCCCTTGATGAGAGGAGAGATTTTTCCCCTTTGGATGTGGTAAACCTACAACATTGGATGACCAATCTCCCTATGTTGTGGTGATAGGAACTATTTTGATCACCAGTTAGCAGGCCGACAAAATATTCACCCAACATGTGTTATAGTAATTCATATGAATTATTTGAAGTAAAACAAAAACTTACTTTATAACATCTATTTTTATCTCAAATCAAGATTGGTGTCCCCATAGACATTCCCTATGTACTATGCATATTATCTGCATACTTTCTTTGTAGTTTTTTTGGGACCCCACATTTTGAAGTACATTCTTTGTTGTTTTTGTCAAAATGGGATCTGATTCACATTCAAAGAAGAGGATGAAGTTGAAGAACAAAACACCAAATCAATTATAATATTTGAGAAAAAAATAAGGTACGAATGCAATCATTTCTTTCTAGATGAGGTATAAACACTAACCCTGATGAGCCAAATGCCTTAGATAATAAGAAAATTGACAATAATGAATTGAATAATGAAACTAATAATAATGAATTGAATTATGATGAATTCACAATAATGAATTGAATTATAATTAAATTGACAATAATAAAGTAGATAATGTTAGAAATTCACATTTAAAGTTTAAAGTTTTTTATTTTGTTGATGAAGAGCCTATGCATGATACTTTACCCACCAACAATGAATAAAATTTAATGGAATCAAATAATGATAAAATTAACATTGAAGAAAATTTCATGGAAACATATAATAAAGAAACAAACAATAAAGAAAATTTCATGGAAACAAATAATGATTTTTAACACCCTCTGAACGGATTCCACCAATAACAACACCTCCAAGAATTATGCATAGAAAATATAAGTACTTAATTGAAGTTGATGAAAATATTTTGAAACCAATGAATAATAAAATTTCTAATTTCCATTCAAGAAGACTAGTTCAAAAAAATTGGGATAGTTTCTTTCATAGATTGAAGTATGATGGCCAAATATGTCAATTATTTGCTTTGTTGATGAAATTGGTTAAGATGAGACCTATAATATAAAATCTGACATAAATGATGAAAATAATAAAATGATTGAAAATATACATGATGCATATCATATTGTAGGCCTAAAATCATGCAACAAAGACTGTAATGCTACCCACATATAATGACAACTTGTGTAGAAAGTGTTGAAATAAGGGTAAAACAATTGATTTCAAAAACAAGTTGAAAACTTGACATAAATAGAAAAACATTAATAAAGTCAATTACAAGACATGAAAGACTTAATGAACCCATATGAAAGAGATATGAGAATTCTTTGGTAGACTTCCATGAAAGGACAAGGCTATAGTTGATGCTTTGAAAGACTTACTTGCACAATTTATGAAAGATAATACAAGAGTTTCTCCCAATGCAAGAGATGTAGTGAAAAGAAGAGTTGGTTCTCGTAATCATGAACCACATCCAAAATATTTATTGTATATGACTTAAACATAATTGTACTCTAAGTTTTCAGAAAAACATCCACAAATTGCTATTAGTTAAATATTTTTCAAGATGGCCAAACCTTTTTATGTAAAAATAAATCACACACGCACCACTTGTTGTAAGGGAACATATTGAATTTTTAATACACTATGATATTTTTTTCCATATTAATTATCCTTTTCATACTAATAACATTTTTTTGGAGTGTGGCATAGAAGTTATACCAAAATTAGCTAGGGAATTTATTCCAAATATTTTTTGTGAAAGACTAGATGGATAGTTCTTTTATAAGAAAGCATGTTTGGATGGTAATTAAAATATTTCTGGTGGATTGCCAAAATTAAAAAAAAATGTATATAGGAGGAGTGTATAAATACAATTGAAAAAGTATTAGTTGGTTTGACCAAATACAAATCTATGACTTATCAAGTAAAATATGGAAAAGAATCTAAAAGGTGTTAGCTTGTTACAAAAGAGATCCCTGTTTCAAAATTTATGGTCAAATTCATGGAGAAATTTTTTTATGAGTATGCAAGTAACACACATAGGGATATATGGTTAGATGAACATTTCAGGATAAGCAAGGGCATAGTATATCTTGATTCTATTGTTTTAATAGTCGACTTTGCTAAAAATTAGACATTCAAGCCACAAATAGAAGTTTAATCATAGTCTTACAACTCAACATAAGTTATCATATTGATGCATATAGAATTCATGCATGCACCTAGTAATATAGAGGAATATCAAAAATATTAAGGAAGTATCATTTCTATATCAGTGATGACTGATCACATTATACAAAGTATATGCAAGGTTGTTTTGAGAAGTTTTATGGATAGTTGACTTAGAGAAACATTACATTCAAACAACATTACATTTGGTCAGATAATTGCACATCACAATTCAAGAATGCACAAATGTTTTATTGGTCGAGAAGGATACACATTACCATTAGTGTATAACATATTTGAAGTTTCATTGAGGTTGGCCATGGAAAAGGGGAGCATGATGGTGTTTAAATATGTGTAAAAAGAATTGTTGCAAGGGAGGAGTTGAAATTTAACAATGTTGCTAATTTGATTGATGCAAAAACTATGGTTGAATGGTGTAATGAGAACATAAGTCATGAAACTCAAGAAAATTCTACTATTCATAGACATTTTTGGTTAATGGAGGAAAAAGACTTAGAAAACTATGAGGATTGTATGACTCTAATAGGTTCAAGTGAGTCCCACTCATTTCATAGATAAACTGTAGGTTTTTAGACTATTCATATGTGACACTTTGCATGTTTTTGTTCTACATGCATGGACTCTATTTGGAATGAGTGTGAATCACAAGAGTGTGTGGATGATTGGAGTTTCAGACCTCTAATTTTAATCAACACATATCAAGTTCCACTAGCATTGCAACTTATAAATATGACATCATCACATGACTTTGACCATATATCTAATCTAGTACAACCAAGTAGAATATTAATCTTTATGTACTATTTATTCTCATTATCTATCTTCATAGTGTCATTAAAATTGTTTTTTATGATGTAGGCCATATTTTTACAGTTGTTGTAGATGAGGATAATGAAGAGGGAATAGATTACTACTTATGTCAGTGTGTAGATGGAAAAAGAATTTATTATCCCATTGGGTATGTGGTAGTCACTTGAACTTGGCTTCGACAATATCTCATAAAAATTTCAAATATATGGTTGTTTTAAGACTTTGAAATGCATAAGAAGATATTGCACTATTCAAATTTGGTTCTTGTAATGAATATTAAATTGTAAAAATATCATGGGGGGCCAAAAAATAAGAATCTATGGAAAAATTTTAAGTCAAACTATGAATCTATTCTTCATACTATAAAGATTAGAGCATATCCAAGTGGTTTGTTAGATTGAAATGTACAGGTATGTTGACTTGTAAAATGTAGATGCAATCAATTTTACCAAATGTTTTTGATTTTATAAGTAGTATGTGCATAAATTTCATCTTTAATTACTTACTAACATTATTCTAGGTTAGTGGTGCCAAATCAACATCCACCTTCATGTGGTTGGCACTGTTAGTAAAGAATTTCATATTTTTGAAGCTAAAAGAAGCTTACTAAAAGTACTTGGCATTTTTGCACTCCTGAATAATTTCTCATGACAAGTCTATTTCTCATTGTATCCTTCCAAACATATAAACATCCTTGTTTATAATGATATACATGGCTTCTAGCTAAACCAAATGCATTAAAATCACCTCAAATGGCATTACATACCAATGTTACACATGAAATAAACACAGTTTTCATTGATTTGTATATTTTCATTGGTATGACATTCTTAAATAGCAGTGAAAAGGATATTATAGGTGGAATTTAATGTCACACTCATTAGAAAACATGTAATTTGCCTATATAAACATGATCAAAGTAGTGGATTTGCACCTATTGGTCCTAGAGTCAAAAACGCTAGTTGGAAGCCAACAAGTTGTCTCTTCGTTGTCAAAAAGTTACATTTTAAGACCTTTTACTACAACTTCTACCATGGATTACTCTTAGAGGTGATTCAAACTAGATTTAGGGTGTAATTGGAGGGATTTAAAATTCATATAAAATATCTTACGATTCATCCATATGACTTATAGTTTTGGTTTTATGCATGCTTGAAGTTAGACTAAAAATTAGCATATTTCTTATATTGGGAAGGGCATTCTTGATCTTAGAATGGCTGATGGGTTTATCAATTGGGTAAAATAGGAGGCCAAAAACCTGATCATAGAAATTATCCACCCCTTTGGATGTGTTGGTAGTACCAATTTTTAACCAATAAGCATCAAAAATTGAGTTCTTGAACTGTAGCTTCAACTTTGACAACATTTATTATCAATGTTTCCATACTCCAGAATAGTAGTGAAAATACATTTTTAGGTGGAATTAGATGTCATGGTCATTGAAGAATGTGTAATTTTATGATACAGATGTTCTCTAAGTGTTGTATTTGGATGTACTACTCTTAGAGGCAAAAATGCTAGTTGGAGGTCAACAAGTTCTCTTCATTGCCAAAATGTTGCATTTTAGGACCCATTACTACCACTTCTATAATGGATTTATATTATAAGTGATTAAAACTATATTTGAGGTGAAATTAGAGGTATTTCCCATGCATAGTATGGATCTTACAGTTCCTCCATACAACTTACAGTTTTGGATTTATGCATGCCTGAAGTTAGGCTAAAAATCATCATCTTTCTTGTATTAGGAAGGGCATTCTTGAGCCCAAAATGGGTGGTGGGTTTGTTGAACAAGCCATATAGGAGGCCAAAAACATGCTAATTAATTTTATCCACCCATCTATATGTGTTGTTAGTACTCATTTTTAGCCAAAAAGCATCAAAAATTGAGTTCTCAAACCATAGCTTCAGCTTTGACAATATTTGTTAATAATTTTTTTCTCTAAAACTGGAGTGAAAATTCACTTATGGTAGAATTGGATGTCATGGTCATTTGAGCACATGTAACTTACCTATATATATGTTCTTTAAGTGATGCATTTTCACCTACTAGTCCTAGAGGCAAAAATGTTAGTTGGAAGTTAACAAGTTGTTTCTTCACTTCCAAAAAGTTGCATTTTAGGACCTGTTATTGAAATTTTCACCATGAATTTTTATTAGAGGTGATTTAGAATAGATTCTAGGTGATATTAGAGGTATTTACCATTCATAAGATGGATCTTACAATTTGTCCATATGACTTACAATTTTGGTTTTATGCATGCCTGAAATTAGACTAAAAATCAGCATCTTTCTTGTATTGGGAAGGGTGTTCTTGAGCCTAGAATGGGTCATGGGTTTGTCAACCAGGCTAGATGGGAGGATAAGAACCTAGTATTGGATGTTATACTCCCCTTTTATGTGTTTGAAGTGCTATTTTTAAGCCAACAAGCACTGTAAATTGAGTTATCAGACCATAGCTTCAACTTTGACAACATTTATTGTCAGTGTTTTCATGCTCCAAATAGTAGTGAAAATGCACTTGTGGGTGGAATTCAATGTCATAGTCATTGGAACATGTACAATTTACCTATATAGATGTGATCAAAGTAGTGGATTTGCAACTCCCAGTCTTGGAGGTAAAATTTCTAGTTAGAGGTCAACAAGTTATCTCTTCACTGTCAAAAAGTTGCATTTTAGGACTCATTATTGTAACTTCTACCATGGTTTGTTCTTAGAGGTAATTCATATTAGATTTAGTATTAAATTAGATGGTTTTCCCATTCATAGTAGGGATCTTAATTTTCCTCCATGTCACTTATAGTTTTGGTTTTATGCATGCTTAAATTTAGGCTAAAAATTAGCATCTTTCTTGTATTGGGAAGGGAATTCTTGAGCCTAGAATGGGTGGTGGGTTTGTCGACTAGGCCAGATAGGAGGCCAAGAACCTAGTCCTAGACATTATCCACCCATCTAGAAATATTGGTAGTGCCAATTTTTAGCCAAAAAGAACCAAAAATTTGAGTTCTCAAATCATAAATTCAAAACTTTGATAACATTTGTTGTCAGTATTTTTGTGCTCTAGAATAGTACTAAAAATGCACTTGCAGGTAGAATTAGATGTCATGATCATTAGAGCACATGTATTTTACCTATATAGACATGATAGAAGTGGTGGATTTACATATGCCAGTAGTGGAGGAAAAAATGCTAGTTGGAGGTCAACAATTTGTCTTTTCACTACCAAAAAGTTGCATTTTTGGACCCATTACTGCAACTTCTGCCAAAAAGGTCTAATAAGCCTAGTAGTCCAAGTGAACCATATACACATGGCTAAAATCTAGTGCTAATGGAGTTGGGTTTTAATACCTTTTAAAGGTTATTTTAAACTTTTAAAAGTGTTCCAAAGGATAAAAATATATAAATGGTCTCATATTTTCAAGAGAATCCATAAACTGGTCATACCAAGGAGAAATGTCCAAAAAAGGGGCTATAAGCCTTAGAAACGCAAGATGAGACTTGTATGTAAATGGGATGCTATAATGAGTTATATAACTTGAAATGGGTTCATTCAAGTGTAATGAGGTCACCTAAAACCATCCATGATAAAAGGTTGAGCTCTTGAAACCTAGATCAATATTTGGCCTTTGATACCTAAGTGAATTGCCTAGTGAAAAACTAGTGAAAGGGTTGTATGGTAAATAGAGTGAGACAAATGCTTCTTGGAGTTCAATGACTAGGATATTCATGGAAAACCAATAATAGGATTGTTTTTCCACCTAATGGAGACCTATAACAAGCTTCAACAAGAACCTACAGTTAAGAAGGCATGGCAAGGATTTGAGATGTTTTCAAAGGGTGTGGACCATTTTAGGAGCTTAATGAAATTATCAAAGAGACAATCATGTTATAGAAAATAAAAGACACATCATAGGCTTCCAAATCTTTCCAAAAACTCAATCATGACCCTAGTCCATACATCACATCAATACAACCAAGGAGTAGTCAAATACCTAATGGGGGACTCTATCATCTAAAGCAAAGATAGATGGTTTTGGAAGGGTTGATACTATAAAGAAAGACTAAATGAAGTTTTCCTTCCCAATTTTGGTGTTTCATTAAGGTTCCATGAGCATTCAAAATCAATGGCATCTTAGATCATTTAAGAAATATTCATAAGCACCTAATTCTTTAGTCATAGTCAAAAACTTCCATCTACATCTATCCTTCAGGTTAGTGTGAATAGGTAGGATAGTGGGTGATCTTGACTAATTACATGGTGGGATGGTGGTGTCCAAGGTGAGAGGTGGGCTTCTACAATGTCAAGCATGCTAGGAGAGGTTTTTAAAGAACACCTATAGTCATACCCTCAAAGCATGCACCCACAACTAGAGAAACATAGTTATGAAGTCAAGATTGTCAATGGTGAATTTTATTGGCCAAATAAATATTTTTAAAACATTTTCCTACATCCATCATATGGATTGAACATGAATATGTAGTGCATGCCTTTGTCCAGAAGTTGACTGTGTGAGGCCCAAATGCCTTGATAAGTGGTCAAAACATGTTAGAGGAAGGTTTAAGGGTGGTTTCCAATAAATTATTAGTCATAATGGGGATAAATGGGGGTGAATTATACCAAATACTCCATTTTCTCATAGCATAAATATCTAGGTATTATTGACATGCAGTCATATGAGGTTTTTTAAGAAGGTACAAGGTGACATGGAAGATTGTGAGATAGCTAATGAAGGGTGGAATAATTAAAGGAGATGTTCCATGATATTTTAGAGGAAAAATAGGATGATGACTCATTTATGAAATTTGACCAAGTAGACATGTGTCACTAGCTTTTGCCAAAATGGGCCTACAGGCTAAAATATGTCAAATCTAATCAAGAAATTTGGTGGAGAGGCTCATTGTGACCTGATATACCCATTTAATATATTTTTTAGGATTTTTGATAATGTGATATATTCAATATTTTAGTAAAATCAACCTTATGTCAAATCATAGTCAACATTAGAGCATACCTTGGAGAAATTGGTTAGTTTGGGGTATCTAAAGGTTGTGTAAAAGCACAAAATTTTGTATGAATGGTATAAATTACATAAAATAACATCCCATGACATCATTAATGTAATATAAGGAGTGAAATTTCAAAATATTTTGACACAGTCCTATTGTATTCAAGAAGGTAACCATTAGAGACTTTCAAAAGTTTTGTCAGTTTTGGATGCCAAGAAGAAATCTAGGCCATGGAGAGGTATTAAAACTATATAATATGGTTTTATAAACCTATATAGTCCTATTTAAGTGATAAAAATCATGTTTTTTATGTAAACGTTTCAAGAAAGATAAGTTTTGGCATGAAAGAAGCATGTAGGTAGCTCAATGTAAATTATGGTAAAAAGGGTCTACAAGACAAAGAACATATCCAAATGACTTAAAACTTGGTAATATTTGTATTAATTATTTAATATACCAATAGATAGTATTATTAATGTCATATGACAAGTTTAAGTTCTCTTTATTTTGTCATAGTCCCCTCCATGTCTCATAATGGTCATTATTCATGCATGCATACTTTTTGGAGTTTTATGGTGTGATTGAGGATTAGAAGATTAGGGAATTATCTGAGAACTATGGTAAGATATTTTTAAACCTTTTAATAAATTTTAAATGGTTTTAACACTCAAACTTCATGCAATCCCCAGAGGTTGACTCAAATCCCCACAAGCGGTCTCAAAGGCATAAAGGCAAAGTTGTTTTTTTTATCATTGGAGAGGTGTTATGAGATGTTTTAGCTGTCATGAGGATGTTTTAAATAAAATAATATCAGTGGGAAGGTAAAATTTCTCCTTTTGAGAGTATGTATAGGGCATTAAAAACCCTAGATTAGGGTTTTGGAATTTTTGATAGATTTGATAGATTTAACCATGGGAATTTAATGAAACTTTGTAATCTTGATACCCTATACATATACAAGGTGAATAAAAAGTTTTTAACCTAATATTCTATAGATATGTATAGATTCTAGGACTAAGGTTTTGGAATAAGGCTAATTAGGCCTAAATGAGCGTAAGGTAATGAAAGAAGTGATAGTTAGAGGTGGAGTTGGGCTATGAAATTTGATGTAGACATGGAAAAGGATAGATTTTAACTATAAATTACCTTATAATCTTTTGAGAGATCATAAATTTTATGTAAAAATAAAAATATAGTAAAAAGAGGCTACAAGTGTTAAGAGAGCATTGTGTCCATAAGGTGTGGAATGAGAATCAAAAAATGTTTGAGTACTTGAATGGGGTTATACCAAGTATGCTAA